>JAKCPI010029573.1:0-17969 GCA_023213315.1 Euborellia annulipes | reverse complement strand
ATGCAATTTAACAAAATACATTCTAATGATCCCTATACTATATTTTATAAAAAAAATTTTCTGGTTGTCCTCTCAACTGTATATATAATTATATAAACTTTTTTTTTAGATATGGAAAGAACATTAGCAGCACTTGATCATGTTATTGGTTTCTATGGAGTCAGCCAAGAAGTAGCTGGCTCAATACGTGCCGGACCAAGAGCTGAAGATCAAGGAGGGAGGAGGCTTAGATGCATTTTTGGCAGCAATGGATCGTTTACAAGCTGCTAGAGATTATTTTGAAAAAACACAATCCATCCAGTGTCGAACTTGAGAATGTCGTAAGATAATAATTTTAATTTATTTTATGAATTAAATATTATTAATAACCAATTAATTCGTTCAATTTTTTTTTAGATATCATTGTTTGATAGTGGAGGTGATGCTCTTTATAGGGAATTTAAAGAGCTTCTTTTCAAACATAGTAAACCAGTTCCACCGCTTGTAATTTTAGATCTTGTGGCAGCTGATGAAGGGTTATATTATAAATTTTATTTATTTTATTAAGTATTTTTATAAATAAATCTGAAACTTAATCCACAGATACCTCAGGAGAAGATGCTCCAGCTTCCTTACGACATTTTCCAGAAGACGTTGGTCCTGGATGCAACGTTTAGCCGAATGGCTTATTGTTCACGGAAGAGATGAATTTATGAATGTATATGCTCGAGTGCGTGCTCAGGTTTTGCTCAAATCATTGCAGCAATTAAAAGATCAACAAAGGTCTGCAAGTGGAGGCAGCGGGCAAGGCATTCCTGCTGCCTCGTCACCTATGTTGGTGTGTTCTCTTTAATAATTTCTTACGTTTCAAATTCAAGGAGACAAAATATTTTTTTTTCCCCCCCGCCCTTTTTTTTAATATTCCGAAAATGTTGTTTCGAATGCGAATTCTTCTAAATTCTAATAAAATATTGCTTGTCATATCTATTTCTGATTTATCTTCTGGAATTTTAATTCACTATTCTATCTAAATACTTACTATATAGAGCATTGTTTTAAATAGTTGGTGGTTTTCTAACAATGACCTATAGACTGTAAGTAAGCCAATCAATGTTTCGTTTAAGATAAAGAAATTTGTGAGATAGGTCTGTGTTTGATGGCTTATCCCTACCACTTGACTCTATACTGTTTCCAGGCGGACTATAGGTTGCCGGCTCGTTCCTGAAGTGAGAAGTCCTGGTTAGAGTTCAAAGAGGCATGATATAACACAAATCATCTCGTAAATTTCTTTATCTCCTTAAATTTCTTGAAGAAGTTAATATCGTGCATACCTAGTCCACCGTTCTGAAACAATAAATCAAAAACTCTTGAATTTCTAATTTATTAGTTTTTAACCTATTATGGATTTTTAAATACTCCCAATCAGGGTAACATTAAGAAACTGTCTCAAAAATAAAAAATGCTTTTTTTCTTTTATCTTTTTGTTATATTTTACATAAAGTGATCATTTATTATACTCTTTTTCATTGTTTCAGAGACAAAAATTCCCAAGTAGACATGAGCCCCCTATTAGAAGAGCTTCAAGACGTTTGCAACATGTGTAAGCTTTATTTATTTTAACATCTTTCTGAGATAATAAGTAAAGACATGAAGTTTGGGAAAGCTTAGTAGAGATAGTTGAACGATAAACGCCTTCCGTTGAATAGGAAAGAGGCAGCCAAATAATTGAGCCTCTTTTTGGTAATAAACACGTTTCGGCTGGGAGTGTGAGAGTGTTGTTTATTACCAAATAGAGGCTCAATTATTTGGCTGCATCCTCTTTCCTATTTAACATATCAGCTCCACGTTCTACTATTCTGGGTGGTAGAAAGGCATTTACAAAACGAGTTCTGAATATATTCTATTATACGTATATATATATTCTGAATATATTGAGAACGCTTTGTGTACCAACCATCAGAAGAATATGGACTGTCGATTTCATTCTCATATAACGAAACCATGATAGAGTTAATTTATTAATAACCACATTAGTCCTGATGAAGGGAGGTGTTTAGACTCCCGAAACGTCGACTACATAGTGAAATAAAATACGCCTCCAATAAAAGCGTTTTCATTTATCGTTCAAATAAATAAAGACCTAATTTATTAGTAAAAATTGTTAAGTATAAATTCCAATATACTGTATTTTGTAACTCGATTTCTAAAGTTACTGATTCAAAAGAAAGCTGCTGCGGAACACCCGGCTCCAGTGTATTTCCTATGGGAACACTTTCGAATTCAACTGCGCCACCTCTTAATCTGCAATAACAGCGGAGTTCGAAACTGTTCGCATAAGAAAGGCATGTTCAAGCTAGGGCATCAAGACGCGCACCAGCGCAGTGATCTTCAAAATCATACCTTAATCCTTATTGTTTAATATACAAGAAAATATATTTATTTTTCAGTTTAGAAAAAAAAGCAAATAAAATGTTATTAAAAGCATCACAAACACTCGAACATTCTACTGGTTTAACTCTTGGTCCTCGACGTACAGGATTACATTTAGGTATAATATTAAAATATTTTTTTTAAATTTTAATATATTATTTATTTAATATTTTTTCTTTATTTTTTAAGAGGCCCGAGAGGATATGGTAGATGAAAACGAAATGGAAAATTTGGTAGTTTGTGTTGTTGCCTTACAACGATTAATGAGTAGTGAAAGACAATTAATGATTGGAATTATTCCCTTGCAACATATGCATCATTTCTTTCAAGTAATAATTAAAGATGCACTCGATTTAGTTGTTCATGATGGCGAGGTAAGAATAAAATGCTTAAATATTGTATATAAATTTACTTTAGATTTAAAATAATAGTTATTCTTGAAAATTGTTTTAAAGCTTGTATTTTTAACTGGGCTCACTATCAGGTCTATCCTCTAAGCAAAAACGTTAACTTTTAACATCTGTAAACAGCGTTAATAACATTTCCTTGCCTCAAATTGCTATTCTGTAAGCAAAAACAATAAAGTAAAAGCGTTAACATTTAGTCAATAGTGTTAAAAATTAATATCATGTCCAGGTGTGCCTTTAATATTTTAACGCCGGTTTTAATGAATAAAAATGGCGTCTTTAACCTAAAAAGTAAGGTTATGATATTGACCGCTTTGAAATAAAAGCTAAATGTTAACATCGCTGTTAAAACTTTGTTTAGAGAATAGCATTTTTTAACGCTAATGTATCAGATGGCCTACTAGATTGAAAATAACAAATCAAGTTGGTAATGCGCATGCGCGAGAGATTATCGAGTGGTAAAAACACGAACAAGCAGAAAACATAGCTCTCTTCATTATGAAGACTTCATATGAATCATTAACATGGTGTTAAATTGTAACGTCTGTTTTTAGATAGACTGTATATCATTTTTATTTATTGAATTTTTTTTTTTTTAGAGTATAGCTTCTCGAGCTAAACGTTGCATCAGTAGACATGAATTCGCTGCTGTTCTTGCTGTTTTTCCAATACTCAAACAACTTGTTGTTATGAAGCCTGAATTTGATCGTACTGTAGAAGGATGTGACGCTGCAGTTCGATCGAAATTTTCTTCTATTTTTAACACTCTTCATGCTACTGTAAGTTCTAATTTCAAATCTTTCTTTTCATTTTTAAAAAAAATTTATTATTTTTAGGGAGCTAAAGCATTGGAAGATTTTATTGAATCAATACGTACAGAGCCAAGCACTCAATTACCCCGAGATGGTACAGTCCATGAATTAACAAGTAATGTTCTTGTCTTTTTGGAACAATTACTCGAGTATGCCGATCAAATTGGAAATGTTTTAAAAGAAGAAGTTCAATATCGTCCAACGTTGGCTCGAGCACCAGCTGGTGCTGATCCTAGCAAAGTTTTACTTGGATCTTATATTCGTAAGACAAATGATAAAAATTATTTAATATTTATATATATATACATATATTAGGTGTTTCATATTTTATATTTATCCCGTTTATTATGTGATTTCATTAATTGGTTGTTTTGTTTCTATTAAAAAATTCATGTTTTATTTTTACAGGCAAAGTGCTTCAACAATTAATGTTAACATTATTAACTAAAAGTGAACTTTATTCTGAACCGGGATTACGAGCTGTGTTCCGACTAAATAATGGTCATTATGTTGTAAAAGCCTTGCAAAGAGCTGGACTTCTTGAGTATGTTAAACTCACTGAACCTCGATGTGAAACTGAATTCCTTCAAGACATAGCTAATCATAAAAAAGAATATCAACAATGGTAATTTATTTTTAAAATAAATTTAAATTTACCTTTATTAATCATATATAGTATTCAATAGGATTTGGACCAAAAGGTTCATTAAAAGCTAAAAGTTTTTAACAAAACTTTATTTGACCTTAGGCAATGTTTCGTCCACTTGCTGTAGGACTTCTTCAGTGGTTGGCTAAAATACAAGATGTTTATTATTTCCTATTTTTTACAAAAATAAAAATAAAATTGTTCTTTTCAACGTACAGTCATACAGAGCCAAATTATACAAAATTATTAAACAGCTTAGGGGTTTTTTTTTTTTGTTAAAAACTTATGAATATTAAATGACCTCTTGGTCCAAATCCTATTGAATATTGTGAAAAACGTTTCTGAGTTTCATCTAATTTAATTAATAATATTTATTTTTAGTTGGAATAAAGTTCTAAGTAATATTTCTGTTGATGATATTCAAATTTCAATGCAAGGTGGAAAATTGAGAGATAAAGATAGAGCAATAATCAAAGAAAAATTTGCAGTAAGTAAATACTTATTAATTACTTAAAAGCTGATCCAATCATTCATCCAGAGGGGATATAGCCCCCCCCCCCCCCCTCTCTGTCTGCGGCCATGCCTGCATCGTTGAATTTTTTTCACAGCTCCAACCGTGGTATACGAATTTTCTTTCTTTATATATATATATATATATAATTTCTTAATTATTTATTATATTTGATAATATCGAAGTGAAATTCATATACCCACCAGAAAAAATATTTTTTTAAGTTTAAATGATCAAAAAAAAAAATATTTTAGGGCTTCAATAAAGACATGGAAGAAATTGCGAAAGTTCAACGAGGATATTCAATTCCCGATGTTGAACTTCGTGAAGGACTTAAACGTGATAATAAAGAATACATTCTACCTAAATATGATGCTTTTTATCAAAAGTAAGAAAATTTTATTTCAAATATAACTTTATTAACAAAAAATAACAAGTTATCAATCATTTAAGTAATTAATAATATCTTAAACTACTTAAAAAATTAACGTACATTTTTTGTTTGTAATAAATAAATCAAATTTGCATTTTTTTTTGTAGGTTTAGTACTGTTCAATTTACAAAAAATCCAGAAAAATATATAAAATACTCTCCAGAACAAGTATCTGCCCTCATCGATCGATTCTTTGATGTTGCAGCTTAGAAAAAAAAATGTTTATATATATTAATAACTTTATATAATAATAACACAAACCCTCTTTAATTTTACAAACAGGTAACTAAATATTCATAGCACCAATAAAACAAAAGTTAAAGACACTTAAGGAAAAAAATTTATAATTTAAAATAATTGCACATATTTTAAGTACTTTTTTTAAAGTGTCTTTCACTTTAAATTGATAAAAATAATTGTATATTTATAGATGAAATTATTATTAAATTTATGTTTTATTTATAAAATAATTATTTTTCTTTTCTTCTAGTCAGATCTCAGCCTTTTAAGTTCTGTGTAACTATCCACGGAATTTTTCTCCAACTTGTTAGACTTAAATGTTTTTTTTTTTTCAAGTACTTTCACCAGCGTCACTCTAGTATTTTTTTTTGCTTTACTGGAATGTCTGCTTTTTGGGTTGAAATCCCGAATTTTCTCCCAACCCCCAGTTACCCGACCCTATCATCGATTATAGACAATGCTTCTCCTTTTGTTTTTATTTTCTTCCTGGCTGCATGTGACTATTGGTCATTATAGGTCTTCGGACCTTATGCACCCATTCCAAAAAAAAAAATAAAAAAAAAAATTTATGCTACTGAAGTTAGATAAACAAAAAATTATTTTTTTTTAAACAATTTTTTGGTTGCTCTAGTTGAAGGCCTAATATAGAGTTTACGATTGAAAATTTCTTTTGAAAAATATATTTATTTTTTTGATTTCACCAAAAATAGTAAAATTTAGGTGAAACCAGGGGCATATAAATTGCAATATATGCCCAGACAGCTTGGAATATTACAGAAATATCGCGAATCTTGCATAAATTGCCAATATTCCAGAAATATTGCACCAATATTGCAAATCTTGCAAAATATTGGCAACATAGCAGCAAGATTGCTACAATATTCCTATGTCCGCCTTTTTAGCAACATTGCAGTAATATTGCAGCAATGTTGCTGTTTGAGCTGCAATATTGAGCAAGATTGGCAATATTACTGTAATATTCCAAGCTGTCTGGGTGAGAGGGGCATGGTCCCCTCACCAATTTTTCAAATCTATATACATAAATATTGGAATATGGCCAATATCTATATTTTTAGGGCCAATTTCTATATTCTTGTTTGAAAACGTGCGTCGCATAAATAAAAGTAATAAAAAAATGAAATATAATAATATATAAGCATTTTTTAAATAAAAATTTTGTCTTTGAGAGGGCCCAGGCTCCTCGGGGCTCTGATGAATACGGAAATATTTAGATTAAAAAAAAAATTTTTAAGAAAAGTTGTCTTTAAGAGGGCCCGGACCCCTCGGGGCTAAGCTATATCTGGTATTTTGAAAATATTTTTGGGTATGAGGGAAGGGAAATATTTAAAAATCAGTTCCCCCCCCTCTCCCTCCGAAAAAACTATACGCCCCTGGGTGTAACTCTTGCAGGTTCATTGTATACCCGCATGCCGAGAAACGCAATTCTATTCAAAAAGCCCAAATATATGTAATTAATTGGAAAATCATAATTCTCAATTTTACTTAATTAGAAAAATTGTGTTTTTCAATCTCTTCATTAGCGAATGATTAGAATTTCTTCCTACTATCACTCGTCTTTGGTTAAAAGAAAATTGTTATCATGAATATTTTATAAAGGCATTCAGATCGTTATCTTAGCCGCTCTTTTACCCCATACCGTCTGTAAGGCTCTGATTTTTTCGTAGCGCATTTTGAGACAGAGAGCAATTACTGACTGGCTCAGGCTCAAGTTTTCTGGTCCCAAATCAAAGCAACAATTTCATCTTATGTGTAAATAAATGAATTTTCTCAAAATAAAATTCTTGCTCTATGAATAATCCTTTGGTCTTGTCAAACTAGTCTGTATCCTTGGTATTTGATTTTGAGCATAAAACTTTTATTAATATATACGACATAATCGAAAAAAAAATTATGTTATTGTCGAGTGGAGGCCACTCCCGATGTTTATTGTTATTTTTTGATGAATGATTTCCTAATAAGTTTAATCATTATATAAAAATATGAAGCTTTTAGGAAGATGCTTTATATATATACTAATAAGTAGATTTTATGAAAATATAATTAATAATAAGTTTGTTTCAACAAATAAAGTCCTTTTATTGCCAAGTAGCCCTGAGCATTATGCAAATTTTTTTCACACTAATGACATGTGAAATTACTTGCAAAAGAAGATTGACCTTAACTTTTATCGCGTTCATGCTCAATAGAAAAAGTCGATCTTCTTTCTATTTTATGAAGCTCACAGAAAGAGCATTCATTTATGTACTTGTTGAAATAAACTTAACAATTTTTTTTTATTTAGCTGGTTAATTGATGTAGCAGAAGGAGAATAAAAAGAGAGAGCAGCTAATTATATTTTCTTTTATTATTCCCTCAGTGCTGACGTTTCGGTCCTGTCGACATCCCTAATGCTCTGAGGAGTGCCCTAAACAGGATCGAAACGTCAGCACTGAGGAAATAATCCTCAGTCCTGTTGACAGCCCTAATGCTCTGAGGAGGGCCCTAAACAGGACCAAAACGTCAGCACTGAGGAAATAATAAAAAAAAAAAAATATAATTAGCTGCTCTATCTTTTTTATTCTCCTTCTACTAAACCTAACAATTACTTTGGTCCTTTGAATTAAGTCTTAGGTATCTAGCAATCAATAATAAAATAGTTATTTTTTTTTTAGGACTTTTAAGAAATATAATAAATTTTAAGGAGTTTGACCTGGAGAATGAATTCGTTCTCGTGTCCAAATAATCACTAACCCCTGTCGATCACTCGTAGCCAAAAGGCTTTCATCACAATCAAATGAGACACCAAGTACAGGACTTGCATGACCTAGAAGTTTGTTTACACAAGGACTTGCGCCTGCTTCACGTTCTATATCCAAAAACACCACACAGCAATCTTCACTTCCGGTTACTGAAAAATTATAAAATTTAAAATTAAGACTGAATTAAAAATTGAACGAGCTAAAACAAAAAATCTGGTGTGGACTGCAGCACAGCACACAACTTTCTCTTGAGAAAGTTGTGCACCGTGCTAGTCACAACAGATTTTTTGTGTCGAGATATATTTACATTTCTTTTTCTTTTAGTGTCAATCGTCGAAATATATTTAGTTTCCCATAGAACCTGTTTCCAACTTGACCACGCGATTTATAGAAGGCGCTGAGCTACGAATGCTTCCACATCAATAAAGTGTACTTCAAACAATTTTCTCGAAAAATTTCACTGATATTCTTTTAAAGAAATAATTGATATATGAATTTTAATCAAAATCGTTGCAGCGAATTTTGAGAAAATCGCAAAAAAAGGAAAAAAACAGAAAAAGAACATCAGTAAAGTGTACTTCAAAAGATTTTCACGAAAAATTTCACTGATATACTTTTTAAAGAGCTTCTAAAAAATTGATTTTTGAATTTTAAACAATTTTGGTGAAGCAAATTTTGAGAAAATCGAAAAAAAAAAAAAAAAAAAAACTGAAAAAGTACAAAGTACCGGTACTATAACTCTTGGCCAATTTTATTTAAAAGATAAAATTTCAACCTCGTAGCTCATTTTCTTCATGGTTAAAAATGTTCACACACGCACAGACTAATTTACGGGACCCACTTTTTTGGACTCAGGGGACCTCAAAACATGATCCATCAAAATTTCGGCATCGAATTTTTGACATATCACAATACTTTTTCTCTCTATATATTTCATTTATAGGGTAAGAGAAAGTAAAAAAATCAAGGAATTTGGAAAATATTTTCTTAGGTCCAACTATTCATCGATTCTTACCAACACAAGCTCCTTGACGAAATGACATAATAGGGCAAAACGTAGATCTAATTAGATTATTTTTATGTCGAATTGAAAATTTCTTCCGCAATTGTAGGGTTCCTTGTTTATCGATCACCCTAAAAAAAATTAATAAAAAATGATGATATTGCATATACAAGTATTATGTTGATTATAATTTATTGATTAAACTTGTCTATTCTTTTGAATACTTTCACTATGATATTATAAGCGAACCTGGAAAGAAGAGAAGGGGAAATATTTAATTTCCCTCCTCCTCCTCTTCCTAGGTAGATATGGTAGATATAATAGGGGGAGAAGGCTTGACACAAATTGCTAATTAATTTGCATTAAATACCAAAAGATTGGATCCATGGGATGATGATTTTTCCTGCACCCTGCAGACCGTTTCACTTTAAATTTTAATATCTTCTTAAGGTCTGAACCCCTCCCCCCCCCCTGGGTAGGAATAATATTCAATTTTATAATACAATATGAATTTTTAAAATAGAAAACATCTTTTTTTAATATTAATATTTTTTAAACATGAATATTATATACCTGTATAAACATACTGCATTTGCGCCTACGTTAACAAGTAAAGAAGGATCTCTAGCCTCTCTACTAATCCAAGCCCTCCAAGAGAGACAAGTGACTGGACAATTTTCAGATATAAGAAGACGTCGACATTTAACAATTCGACCAGAACCACCTTCCACCAAAAAAGAAACAATGGCTCCCTGAAAAAGAAAAAAATATTAACAATGAAAAATATTTTAGTCGAAAAAAAAATTAAAATTTCTTACTTTATCATTGCCTGCCCATAACATATGGCCAGATGAATCGGCAGCAAGTGAAAGAACTCGACCTCCCATTTTGCTACTGCCTCCTCTGGCATAAATACCAGTGGATACATTGACAACTTGAACCATTCCTCTGCCATTACCGGCCTAATATATTAAGGAAAAATAATTTAGGCTTATTTGCTAACACACAGTCTTTTCGGCAACTTAAGCCATATAAGACTTTATACGATAACCCTTATTTATTTATATATACAGTATATATTTGGGGTCAAGCAGCATTCTTATTCAAGCCATTTGATATTCAAATGGCTTATATATATACAGGAAGGTGAAGTAGAAAGACTTTATTCGGCCCAAAATTATTTCCTATGTCAACGTTATGGAGAAAAAAGTAGATATATAGCTGGATAGAGTTTTGAAGTAGCAAGAAGAAGAAAGAGAAGCAGCTAGTAATTATTTCATTTATTTATACCCATTAGGCTGAGTTTCGGTCTCGGTTGAGACCATCCTCAGAGCTTATGGGCTGTCAATATAGGATAAATATTACAAACTCAATCATATGATTCATAACCAATAAGTGAGTTTGTAATATTTATCCTATATTGACAGCCCATAAGCTCTGGAGTGGTCTCAACCGAGACCGAAACGTCAGCCTAATGGGTATTAAATAAATGAAATAATTACTAGCTGCTTCTCTTTCTTCTTCTTGCTACTGTCAACGTTATGTTGTATTTTAAGGTCCTGAGGATGGGTGACGTATAGTCCCCCAAACGTTGACATAGGAAATAAATAATTTTGGGCCGAATTAAGTCTTTTTACTTCACCTTCCTGTAAATTAGACGGCCTTCCTCCATACGATTATATAAGCTCTTATATATTATTATATTAAATTAAATAAGAGGGTCGTTTCGAAATGAATGCCTTCTTTTTACTTTTTTTTTCATGGGGACACTAAACAGAGCAATATTTCAGCTACCGACTGTAATTTTTCCACATAGTCCCCACCATTCATTATCCACTTTTGCCAACTATGAACCAGAGCATGCATGCCGCGCTTGTAAAACCTGTAGAACCTGCTGAGGCTAACAACTTCCTTACAGCTTTGACATCAGCTTCTAGTCTTGAAAATGTTCGCAACGTAGTCCATCTTCCAAAGGACCAAAGAGGAAGATGGACTACGTTGCTGAACATTTTCAAGACTCGGAAGCTGTTGTCAAAGGAAATGGTTAGCCTCGGCTGGTTCCGCTTACAAGCGCGACATTCAGGCTCTGGTTCATCGTTGGCAAAAGTGGTTGTTATTTATGTATCTACCTTAGTTTCCATGAATTAAAATAGGAGGCATTACTTTTGGAACGACCCTCGTAATTATTAAAATGCACCTCTAAATCCTTATAAATGTGAAATGTCAAAAGGATACAATAACCATGTTGTTATTAGCGGGTTGAAATAAACAAGCTAAAATTTCGGAATCAAGTTGATCTCGAACTGTCCGAAGACATACTCTTGAAGCCACATTCCAAAGACAAAGAGTAGCGTCCAAAGAACAAGTCACAATCAAATCATTGGATACTGACCAATCACAACCTGCAAAAAAGAAAAAAATTAAAATTATATGGATAATGCCTGAATTTAAATTATTAAATTGTTTAATTTTATTTTATTTTTACCCGTAACTCCTTTTTTATGTCCTCGTAAGATTTCAACTTGTGGTGGTGTTACAATCACATTACAAATAGAAACAGTTCCATCAAGTGAAGCACAACATAATTTAGATCGATCGTTATTCGCAAATTTTACCATTGTAACCGCTTCTTTATGCTTAAAAAAATTTTTATTTGATTTATCAAAATGTTTAAAAAGAAAAAAAAAAAACAAATATATACTTGGTCAAAAATGTGATGTACTCCAACAAAAGCGTAATTTTCTGATATGGAGTTTCCACCAACAATTGCTCTCGATGCTTCTGCTTGGCGAGTTGGAACAACGACTTGCTCCGTCGAAATATTCTCTTTTCCTGGGAATCTATTTGTTTCTGGCGATTCACTAATCTGTTGAAGATTTAATTATATGATTAAAAACAGGGGCTTTGAGAAACTCCCGAGCTTTTTCATACGAGTCCTTATGAATGTGCTTTCACGATTGATGATTCAATATAACAATGCCTATTCGAAGCCTAAAAAACTGATTTAGTTCTCTTGATTCATATGAAAAACGACCAGCTGCGCAGTCTGCATTTGACGGACTAAGGACCTAATCGGAGAAGCTTAATTTAAAAGAAAATGTATGGTCCTCACCTCTATCGGAAGGAAGTTTTTGCTTTAAGAAACCGCCTGAGATGAATATTAAATGAATATACAAGAAGTTACTTGAATACAAGATAGAATGTGCAATTATAAAGAAAATTCAATTTTTTTTTTTTTTCTCAAATAGGACCCTTAGTCCGTCAAATGCAGGCTGCGCAGCTGGTCGTTTTTTTTTTTTTTTTTTAAAAAAACATTCACACTTTTTTCTCATTCACACTCACACTCACACACACATTCACACAGTCTTTTCGGCAACTGAGGCCATTTAAGACTTTAGACGATAACCGTTGAAGTAATATATATATTTGGGGGTTCAGGATTTCTATTTAAGCCATCTGGTATCCAAATGGCTTAAATAAAATCATCGGACTGCCTGGGTCCGAACCCGCGACGTTTGGTATAGGAGGTAGGCACTCTACCTACTACGCCAAACTCGGGGCTAGTCGTTTTTTATATGAATCAAGACAAATACCGCGATAAAATAATCTTCTAATAGACCTTGTTATATTGAATTAGATATTTTTTTGGCCCTCGGGGTATGGTGAGAGGTTAGCGTGCTAACCTCGTATACCAAACGTCGCGGGTTCGGACCCCAGGCAGTCTGATGATTTTATATAAGGCATTTGGATACCAAATGACTTATATAAGAATGCCTGGACCCCAATATGTATAATTATAAATAACGGATATCGTTTAAAGTCTTAAATGGCCTAAGTTGCCGAAAAAGACTGTGTGAGTGTGAGTGTGAATGAGAAAAAAGTGTGAATGTTTAAAAAAAAAAAAAAAAAAAAAAAAAAAAAAAAAAAAAAAAGATATTTTTTTAATCTGAATTTTTGAATGATGCGAACTATAAGTGACAAATTTGTTACTAGAACGGACTGCATTGCTTTATATTTATGTACAGTGTGGGACAACAGGGCCGGATCTAGGGGGGGGGGGGGCAGTGGGTGCATTGCCCCGGGCGGCAGATATAAGGGGGGCGGCAATTAAAAAAAGATTTACTAAAAAAAAGGTAAAATGATATGAATTTTGTATAGAAAATTTTAAGAAGGGGGCGGCAATTAAATTTTGCCCCCGTAAAAAATCTCCTAGTTCCGGCCCTGTGGGACAATATCAAGTCCCACCCATGCGCTTTCTACTTGTGATTATTCCATTGTTTTTAAAAAAATATTATATATTTTTTAATGGAAACTTTCATGGTCCAAACGTAGAAAATTTCCAATAAAGATTTTCATTTTCTTTTATAAAAACAATGAAATAATCACAAGTAAATAAGGGACTTAATATTGTCCCTCACTGTACAAGATTTTTATGTATATTAATAACGATGAAAGAACAACTATATTATTCTAGAATTTGATTCAATGCGAAGTCTTTTGAGTTGATACTCTCGTATAATGAAAAAATTATCAAGTCGATCTATATTATATAATATAATTAAATAGTAAAGATTTTGTTCATACTCTGCTGTTACTCCTGACGCTGAGACTTCGACTCCTAAGACTTCCTTGATCTGCACCAATAGAGCCATATTTTTGCTGCAGTAATTGACTTCTTAATTTTATATATTGTTTCCTAACTGAAGAATCCTAGAAAAAGTTTTTAATATTTTATATAATAGTTACTAATAAAAATATTGAAAAATATATTGAGACCTATGCTATATATTTTATATTGGTCTATGAAGTAATGTTGAAAAACATATTCGGTTATATGTCTATCGATCTGACATCCTTTTATTGGACAAATATTTCGAAGCCCGTAGCTTAAATGTGCATCTTCAGAGGTGAATTTTATGGCCTTACAACATTTTTAATTTTAGACAAATCCATCTTCGCAGCACTGAAGATGAAGCTCGTTAGGTGGTTCGAAATATTTGCCAATTATAAAAGGTCATCGAATGGGTCTGCTGTAAAAAATATGTTTTTTTTCTTAGACAAATAATTATAATGATTTTACCATTTCAAGTTCACTACGTATATAATAACACAATCCAACTAATATTTTTTTATTTTCATATTTTATTATTTATTTATTTTAGAAAAAAAATATTTTAATCTACCCATTTTGCAATTGATGAGATAAGATTAGGATTATTATTATCGTATTAAAGATTTAATCGCCAGAATAACTACAATGATTGTCAAAAAACTTTTTGATAATAAAAGTCTTTTTTTTCTATTCTTGAACAAATTAGCAAATAATCATAGTAAGCGTTTTTCTTAACATTTCTAGGGAAACATTCCTCGGCACAAATTCCATTAATAATGTACTAATTATGAGGATTCCCAAAAATGGGCAAGAACGTACGAATCAGATTAGGAAGGAGAACAAGCAGCCTCCAAAAAATACATTAACTGGACACCGAATGTTTAAATCTGTGGCTACCCCCACTACTCACTCCGAAATCTTAGGACCCTTTTAAAGAAAAAAATTATGGTAATAAAGTTTTTAATACCTCTCCTTTCGCATGTGATCTTAGAAGTTGACTTCTTCTTCTTATATATAATGTTCCTAGATCAACAGAAGGTGAATTAGTGAACCTTGAAAATGCTTGATATACATTTTCAAAATATATTTACTGAAAGAGGGTTGATTAGAGGCCCTACAGGCATTATACCTGGCATCTAGGGCAAACACTTGTTGTTGCCAAACATTTGCCATTGCAGCAGGTTATGATTTGACGAATACATGGATTTTTATTGAATTTAAGGTCCGACCTAAAAAAAAAAAAAAATATTTTTAAGTAAGAAACATTAAACTAAAAAACCAAATATTTTTTTTTCCTTGAAAATAAGGAAATTTTTGATCAATATTTTTCTTATATCTAGCGAATGTTTTTAAATTTCAAAAAATATATTATATTTAAAAATACCATTTTAAAAGTGTTTTAAGTATAAATTAATACTTTTTCATTTAAAGATCTAATAAATTTTTATAATAATTCAACTGACAGCTTTTATACTAAAACGTCATTTTGAAGTTTTCTGATTTCACCGCATCTAGCGCTAGTGTAGATGACTTTCTCTTGTGATTGAAAATGCTGGTAACCTTGACAGTTCATTGTTGTGAATTAAATAGAATACATTTTTATCTAACAATACGAAGAGTTTATTTTCAATCTCATCCAGGCATCACACACACATTTCGCGGCGAAGAGAAACTTTTATTTTCAAATTAATTATAATTCTTCCTATATACATATAAATAACAATGAATACGGAACAATTTCATTCAATTTTTAAACATAATCATCAAACTCACCTCGAACAACCTCAAACTCAAGTAAGCAGATCCAATATTTCTTCTACAACCTTTTAACTACATTCAAAGGATGCTCAATTAGAAAATTATAAACAATTATTTAATTAAAATAACACTTTAGCAAATCATGCTCTAATGCACTTAATAGGGTTATATTAAAAAATTTTTTGGAGATTGATATTTAATAAAATGGGGGCGAATAACAATTGTATTTTTTATTAATTTTTTTGTTCACATCTAATTTTGTCAAATTTTATTAATTCAAGCTTCATTATATCCAATATTCACTTACGAACTCATGTCTTATTGTATGTGTTTGGTGACCTCGAGTTACCCGAGCTAGTATTTTTTTTTCTTTTTATTTATCTGTCTTCCTTCACTTAATCAAAAAAGCACATTTTATTTTTTTTATTTCATTCAAAGAAATGAAAATTTTATTTTAAAGAATAAATATCAAATACAACAATGACCTCGGGCCGTGGTAGCTGGCCTTCTATACCCAAGGGTCGCGGGTTCAGATCCCAGGTTTTCCGATTATATTATTTAAGCCATTTGGATACCAAATGGCTTAAATAAATATGCCTGGACCTCAAATATATATATTATTAAATACAAGTCTCGTAAAAAGACTTATATGGTCTGAGTTGCCGAGAAGACTGTATGTATGCGGGTGTGATTGTGAGTGGGAAAAAAGTGTGAGTGTTAAAAAAAATACAACAATATAAAGAATAACAAAAATTTATTATATTGTTGTATTAATTTTAAATAATGAAATAAAAAAAAATTTTACTTTAAATTTCCCTCTTTTTAAATAGCATTCAAAATAATAAACTAAATAAATTTAAATATCAATAATTATGAAAATATTAATACATATTAAAATAATTATTTATTTTAATTGATATTTCATAATTATTGTTTGTTCTAGAAACAAATAAGAAGAGTTTAGTTTGACTCCGGTTGTCTCTCCATGTTGCCTCCCCGCCCTGCCATTGACGCTCATTTGCACAGAAGAGTCAACTGCTAGTGACGTTGTGTCGTACGTTCGTTGTGTTGTGAAAAATGCAAGCGATTAAATGTGTAGTTGTCGGAGATGGGTGAGTCTTTTAATTCATATTTACTATTTATTTCCAATTATTTATCTATTATTCATTTCTATAAATCACCTCCAACTTGTCATTTTTTTTTTTTTGGAAAGGTCCATTCTTCCAACACATAACTCACATCTATAATGTTTTTCTTATTTAAAAATAATTATTAAACAAATTGATTTCTATTTATTAAATAATTATCCGTCCTTTATTATTAATTTTAATACGGTTTTATTTATATTTGAACTTAACCTCACTAATGTCTAATTTTGCATTATGTCATTTGATTTTTCAAATTAACATCATATATTTTATTAAACTCACACTTATATTATTAAAATTTGAAATATTATTTTTATAAATTATATTTATTAATTATTTTTTGTCGAATCAAGTGCGAGCTTTTCCAATGTCAAATTTTAAATTTGACTTATAGCTGTTTGTACTGTTACAAAGTTGAAGGACAATCATAATACATACCTTTTCTTCATGTGATTATTTCATTTTTTTTTTTTTTTAATGAAAAAAAATTTTTATTTGAACTTTTCAGGTTGCAACCCAAAAAATTTCCAATAAAGATTATCATCTTATTTTATAAAAACAATGAAATAATCACTTGTAAAAAATGCTTGAGTGTCCTTTAACTCCGTCACTCCTATATAAACTCTCATGCTTATTTAAAAAAAAAGGCTAAACGTTTACATCGGTTTACATTGGCATTTTTTTGATCTTTCAAATTTAAAGAAAAATTGAGTCATCGTTTAAAATTAAATATCTCATTTTACGTGCATATATATTTCAAATTAACATCATATATATATACAATTAACTATTATAGATTTAACATTTCATTCACTTTGTTGTTTGAAATTTAAAGAAATAAAAAAAAAACCCTGTTGATTTAAATCCCCTTGAAAAGGAATTCAATGCTTTGATACCTTCCACTTAATAGCAACCTGTTTTTCCAACATGACGTCATTTTTTATCCATCTTTAAATAACACCAACTTTATCGTTTTTATTTATAAATATATTGATCTTTATATATCTTATATTTTTCAAATTATATTTCAAGTTGAATATTTTCTTATTCTTCCAATTGAAATACGAATTTTTGTTTTTTTTTTTGTTTGTTTTTGACATTTTCAAGGATGGCTCAACAGAGTCTTGACTTTAATTAACTTTTAAAATTTCACATGTAGAAAGTATAATAGGATACCCGTTTCTTTGTAAATATTGAGGGGAGGAATTGTGGCTGTAGGTATTTAGTAAAG
>JAKCPI010029572.1:0-12942 GCA_023213315.1 Euborellia annulipes | reverse complement strand
TTAATAACCATAATGGAAAAACTTAAAAGTTAATTCTCTTAGCTAACTCCATATCAATTGATCTATATAAATCGCATTTCCTTCTTTATCCCTTTTATTTTCTTTTTTCAACATCAGCCCTCCCTGGACCTCCAGGGAGAGTGAGAGACTTAAATCTTAAATGTCCACAGATTATATTACAGTTATCTGTAATTATATTTGTTTAACTCGCCTTCGCAAAAGTTAATATTTATTTTAGAACTGATTAATTTCTAATTTTTTTTTTATATCTAGATAAATATTTTTTTTTCTGTTTGTTTGTTTGGGATTTTGGGAGAATGAAAATTAATCTTAAGGGAAAGAAAAAAAGGGTATTAAGTGGGTAGGGGGATTAAAATTGTTATGTGAAGAGTAATACTTGGGTTGGAGATTTGACATCAAACACAGTCGAGTTTTAAATTTATTATGAAGTTCAGAGATGGCAGTTTTATCTTTTTTAAACGAATTTGTGCGCCAGAGTTAGGGGCTCTTCCCCCTCCAACATTATCGGATTTAATTTAATAATATAACATAAATTATCATGTGAGGTATGTCTTTGTGGCTGGAAGTATTATTGAGGAGTCAAAAAAAATCCAAGACATAGGCAGCCAAAATTATTTCTTTTATTATTGCCGTTACAGACTGACGTTTCGGCCACTGGTCTAGGCCATCTTGAAAATTATGAGCGTTCCGTTCATGCGAATGTATGTAGCTGAAATTGTAATTTTCATTTATTCTCGCCTCCGGGTATGTACTTTGTAAATTTAATACTGTATATTATTATAGATTATATTTTTGTATTTTATAGAAAGTGCCACAATAACATGTTATAATAAAATGTACGAAAATATTTTAGCTCTGGAAGATGGCCTAGACCAGTAGCCGAAACGTCAGCCTGTAACGGCAATAATAAAAGAAATAATTTTGGCTGCCTATGTCTTGGATTTTTTTTGACTCCTCAATAAATTATCATATGGATGTCTATGAGTTTGAATAATTATAATTATGTTTGAAATTCGGTGGAAAAATAGGCCTACATACAACATACGTCTTCTTTTTTTTTTTAATACAATAATCGGTTTGATTGTCCTCTTACTTGTGCAGATCGTCTAGGTTGAGAAATCGGTTCAGGCGTCCTAGTGGGCATGATTGCAGATTCGCTTTGTTGATTTGGATTAATAATTTCTGATTCACTTTGTCACTTTGTACCTAATTATCTTGAGGAAATCTGTAAAATCTATCTTTATTCTCATTGTCATTTGATTCCCGGATCCGAGGTAAAAGTTGATCTATATGGCGAATGGTCTTATATCAATTTCGATTGTATATTTTAATGCTTTTATTGCATATTATATGACATATTTAGGGGTTTTTACTGCATAAAAATCCGGGCTTTGTTTATTATTAATTCAGAATGAGAGAAAAGAAAATAATTCGAAATAAATAAATAACAATAGTAAGTAGTATATACGTATAAAGCCTAGAGGGGATGAATTTTTTAAAAATAAAAAATCATAAAGCTTTTCTATGATGATGGAATGATTTATTAACACAACAAGTCCATTTATTATTTTCTTGGCTAAGTCTGCTTTGAAATGCCATGAAATGCCATTTCTCTCTCTCTATACTATACAGATATATATTTTATAGTCTCTTTTTTCAACTGTTAAAACCAAACAACAAAACCCTTTCCAGGCCAATAGATTAGCTTTGGTTGCCCACAAAAGGTTTGACATTCGGTCCTTTTTTATATTATTATTATTATACCAACTGGAATTAAGATTTCATCTCAATATTAATTTTAATATTATATTTAAAAAATCTGGTGTTTTATTCACAGAGAGACCATGTTACGAAAACCACTTGTTTGTATTCAGGGAACCCCAAAACGTATATATTCATCAAAATCTCGACATCAAATTTTTGACATGAAACCAATACTTTCTATCAATACTCTCGAACATATATAGGTAAGAGAAAGTAATATTTTATATAAAGAGATACAGATTAAAAGAATATTTTGTGGACAATTGAACAACCATCACCTGTCAAACAAACATCTTCAAACAACATTGATTTATTTATGCTTTTGCTGAAATAAATAATTAACTAAAATAAAAGCCTAAGGGCAATTGCGAAAATCTCTCTGACGTTTCAAGTTTGATTTATCTCTCTCTCCCTCTCTTCTCTTACAACGATTTAAATTAGGAACAGGTATCACAGGTGGATTGGAGTAGGGGGATGTCAATGTTGAGAGGGCCAGGCCATAGACAAACAAACAAACGGACATTGGGCTCGTTTTAATATATATTTAGTTAACGGATTGATTCATGATCGGAAAAACAGAACCTCTCTGTCTATCTCTCTTTCTCTGGATAAATAATAATTAATTAATCCTCTCGAATTTCTGATTGTATAACATAAGAACGTAATTTTGTTGGTTGGCGGGAAGACCGGGAAATTATATTTTTTTTTTTTTTTTTTTGTTGATTTAAAAATAATAGTCACTCAAAAAAAAAAAGTAAACATATAGGACTAATGGAAGTAATATTAACTTGACCTTTTTTACTTTCTCGTATAGAGAAAGTAATGTAATCGTAAAAAAAATCGACTTCGAGATTTTGATGCTTCTCCACGTTTTAGACCTCCCTGAGTCCAAAAAAACCATTTTTGGCATTATGTCTGTGTGTGTGTGTGTGTGGAACACGATTGCTTAAAAACCAAAGCAGCTAGATCGATGAAATTTGGTATATGCTCCTTACACTAAAATTGTAGATTTCTATCAACTTTTGGAGTAAATACGTCACTTGGAAGTAGTACTTTACTTAAGGGGGGAAAAGAAAGGAAAAGAAAAAAAAAAGAAAAAAAAAAAAAAAGAGAAAAAAAAAAAAAAAAGAAAAGAAAAAAAAAAAGAAAAAAAAAAAGGAGAAAAAGAAAGAAAAAAAAAGAAAAAAAAAAAGAAAAAAAAAAGAAAAAAAAGAAGAAAGAAGAAGAAAGGAAAAGAGAGGAAAAGGGGAAAAAAAAGAAAAAGGAAGAAAGAGAAAAAACTTAAAAGGTTTTTTCAAAATTTTGAAATTTTCAATTTTTTTTTTTTGTTATATTATGATAAATTACTCTATTTTAAAAAGTTTTTATTCTTTAACATTTTTTTGAAAACTGAATAGTTTTTGAAATAATCAAAGAAGAAATAGAAAATTTTCGTTAATTTTGATAAAAAATCAAAACAAAATCATACAGGTGTCATTAAAAAAAGGGTAAATATAAGCAAATTCATTTGTTTCACAAACTTTTTAAGTAAAGTACTACTTCCAAGTGACGTATTTACCATACATTTTCCTAACCACAACTTTTTTCAAAGTCCAAACTACCACTTTTTTTCTCAATTCCAGCTATAACTTTCCGATACTGAGAGTTTCGAGGCTATAGTTAGGATTTCAAATCAATCGGTAATTCATATTTAAACCTCATAGTCTTCAATGCGGGTTTTGAGTGTTAAAGTAGAGTTACTTACTGAGCGCCAAATAAAGGAATTGAGGCTGCTGAGGTTAAAACTAGAATTTGTTTTTTGACTCGGGTACTAAATCAATTGAAAAAAAATTCATCGATTGGGATTGGAACTGAACCTTTGAACACTAGTTCTAGATAGACTTCTATCTCTGCATTAGAGAACAGGGGAATATTTCTATTGAAGCATCTGCATTTAAATATTTTTATTATAAATTAATTTTTATTAGTTTTTGTTGTTGTTTGTAGCAAAACAAGATATGTTTGAGAAAGGGAGAGGAAAGTAAATCTCTCTCTCTCTCTCTCTCTCTACATTATTTCAAAGAGTAAGTAGACTCTGCCTGTCCGAAACTATGTTTGTTTAATATTTGCTAAAACATGTTTTACTTGCAGAAATGTTGTTGCCTTGCCAAACAGGTAGAGTAGGGTTTGAAGGGGCTCTGTAGTCACATGCCTCTAAAATTTAAACTGAGAGCGAGAGAGAGTAAAAAAAAAAAGTGAAGTAACAAAAAATTAGAGCTATTTCATTTTAGAAATAATTTAGTGAAAAATTTTTAAATAAAAAAAAAAAAAAGTTTGTTACGTATTTTACGTAGTTAAATTAAATGTGTTTTAATTATTAATAAAATTTTGATTTGATCAATTAATTTGTTAAAAGAAAAACGCCTAAATTAATGGGTTGACTCAAGCTCAAATTCACCTCAAAGCAAACACTATCTCTTTGAGATGCCACTTCCTGAGGTAGGAAATAAAAACCCAGCTGAGTATTATTGCAATGAGAGTTACTCCCCAGAGTAACTAACTTCTGACACTAATTACTGAAGAGAAAGAGAGAGAGTAATGGATTTATATTAAAATTGAATAATAATGACATTAGAAAAGAGATCATTTGAATGTTAATAGATTGAGCAAGGTTGGATGTACCAAATATATAATGACCAGATAAGAAGACCCGGAGCCGTGGCACAGTGGTAGAGCTTCTGCTTCTTATGCTAGGGATCAGGGGTTCGCATCCAGTCTCATGCAGGGCCGGATTTAAGAGTATGCCGTTAACGAAATACTGTATGTTCATTTTAATATTTTCTCCTTTTAATTAAGAATAATACGTGGTCTTCTAACAAGATGGGCAGAGATGAGGGAGGTTCGTTTCTGCAATTTGACAAAAGAAACAGAATCTCTTCTACATCGTACCGTCAAAGCAGGCAAATTTTCAAAATGAAAGAGCAGTAAAGAAATAACAAAAAGATCTCCCAAAAGAATTTGGGACATGTTTATTTTGAGGATAATCAAAGGAAGAGTGCATCAATTGGACGCAGAATGCGTTCAGCATAACAAAATATCAAAAAAGACCCCGATGGTTATTTGAGAATGAAAATAAAAGAGGGGAATACTCTCTACTATTTATAAATTAAAATATGTTATTTTTAAATCAACTTAATAAAAACCTGCACTTTAAAGGTCAAGTCAATATAATTTCTAAGAATGGTAACATAGAAGAAGAAAAGTAATTTATGAAAAGCAAAAGTGGCAAGCCGTGAATGGTCATCTTAGATGACAAGACAAGATCAGTAATCGAATGAAACCAGAGAGAGAACCGGTCCATGGCGGAACGTTTGAACTCCTCTGTCTCTCTTCCTTTTAATGAATTTGATTTAAAATCAAAAACAGGAAAGAAAACAAGAAAAAATAAATAAATAAATATAAATATCCATTTTGGATCTTTTTTTCTTTTTTACAAGAAAAAAAAGAATGGTTTTATGTTAATGAAGATTTTCAGTCCAATCTGCATGACAATTCGAAAAGACAGAGAGAGAAATATTTCGTAAATAAATTTACAGGGTGCCCCCGATACTAACCTTGTAAGTTATTATTGGAGCTATGAGGTTTCCTAAGGTAGAAAACTAGTAACTGGTTGAAATTTAAAATTTTAAACGGAAAAGCATTTGAACTTCTCGTTTTTTAATTATTCTGACAACTTATTGCCAATGGTAGTGTACTATGTTTCCCACACAGTATATTATTCATAGATCGGTCACAAATAAATTTCTAAACCAACATTTTCTGTGCAACATCGGTTTAGGAGCGCGGGAACGAATTTGAATCAGGGGGAGGGGCAAAAAAAAAATTTTTTTTTGAAAATTAAAATAATTTAATATGTTCAAATAGTATAAGCTTTAAAAAAAAAAAATTAAAAAGTTTAGTGACTTGAACATCTCCTCTGTCTTAAGAGGTATAATTATTGTGAATATACGGTTAGAAAGAATGATTTTTCAGCTAAAGATTTAACCATTTATTTTTTTTTTCTAACATTTCATTTTACCGCGCTGCGGTAAATTCTAATTTGAAAATTTAAACCCCTGTAGATTCCGAATGGCTAATCAGATCAGACTAAATGTGATGTCAATTTGTGCAGGAAGAAAAACTTTATTAGAATGAATAAAAAAATCCCGAGTAATTAACTCCAAAATTAATTTTTTTCTCGAAGGCAAAAAAATATTTTTTAAGTCTTCGACATCTTAGCATATCCGTTTAAAAATTTATATGTGACCGATCTGTGAAGAATTAATTATACAGGGTGTCTATGTCATTGATAAAACTAAAAAACTTTGTATTTACTAATTTAATCAGCTCCTTTGACCAAACTCTTAACTAGAACCAGGGCACGGTCATCAGAGGGGAAATAACTTAAATAACTTTTTTATTGGGAGGGGGGTGAGTATTAATATATATAGTCCTGAGGCTAGATATCTCTCTCGGCGGCTCTGGCTCGAATAAAAACTAAGCAGACTTAATCGGAGGCATCCTGTATGCTGAATTTTAATTAGAAAACTTTGCTTGTCAAATTCGTTTGTGTCTTAAAGGCCCTTACTCTCAAAAAACTTGATTTTTAAATATATCAACGAATTAATAAAGTTATTCAATATTTAGAAAACTTGTTTTTGGAAAATAGAGTAAGTTTACGATTCAGTCTATTCTATTTTTTAATATTACTTTTAGAGGAACGCGTGACTCATCTTCTCATTCACCAGGTGTTAGAGAGCGCATGATAAATTTTAATAAAATTTATTATTTCGCATGAATATAATTTTTTTTTTTTTCTAAAGTTACCACTTCCCCTTAGTTGATGGCAATTTAAGCTATAAGATAAAATTTATTGAACTAACAAGTTCTCTCTCAACTAAACATTAAAACTCCTCCTCTCCACTAAAAGGTGTGTCCCGGTGATTCTCTGCTGATATTTAAGTGTCATTAATTAACTTGCAAAGCTTCAAAGTAATAAACAAGCAGTTTTCGGGTCCAGAGAGACAGAGAGAAGAGCCGGTTCTCTTTTCTTACGGGCTCTACTAAATATATAATCAACAAAACACCTTTTACTTTCTCTTACCTATTATATATATATATATATATATATATATATATATATATATATATATATATATAGGAGAGAGAGAGAGAGAGAGAAAGTATTGGATTCATGTCAAAAATTCGATGTCGAGATTTTGATGGATCTTCACGTTTTGAGGTCCCCTGAATCCAAAAAAGTGGTTTTCGCGACATGGTCTCTCTGTGTGTGTGTCTGTGAACAAAATATCTCAAGAACGAAAAGAGCTAGGAAGTTGAAATTTTATATTTAAGTTAGACACCCCCATGGGACGTGACACGAAGCTTTTGAACAAAATCGACCAAAAAGTACTAGTACTTTACTGATGCACTTTTTCAGTTTTTTTCGATTTTCTCAAAATTTGCTCCAACGATTTTTTTTAATTCAAAAATCAATTATTTTTTAGTTGCTCTTTAAAATGTATATTCTCATTTTGTGATTGAAATCTTCTGAAGACCACTTTACTCTTGTACTCCATAGAAAAGATAGGAGAAATGGTTGCCATGGTAACAAAATATAAACATTTTGCCATACTTATAAATTTTACATCTTGAAAATCGAAGCACAGAACACAACTTTCGATTACCGAAGGTAAGAGAAAGTTGTGTGCTATGCGCCAGTCACACCAGATTTTTATATTTATTAGTTTGAAATTTAAAAAATAAATTATGCACCCTTTGAAAATGTGGTATTAAGAGGGTGTATAAAATTCTTTAAAACAAAAAAAAAAAATTGGCGTGATGGTCGCACAGCACACATTTTCTCTTACCTTCGATAATTGAAAGTTGTTCTATGCTTGTCACACCATATTTTTTTGTGACGACATATACATATATTTAGTTTTCTGTGTTTCTGTGAACAGAATATCTCAAGAAGGAAAAGAACTAGGAGGTTGAAATTTTATATTTAAGTCCGACACCCTCATGGGTGGGTCCTGATTCGAAGCCTTTGAACAAAATTGGCCAAAGAGTACTAGTATTTTACTGATGTCTTTTTCAATTTTTTTTTGGTTAACAAAATATAAATATTTTCCCATGTTTATAAATTTTATATCATGAATTGCCCTCGGGCTTGGTGTTGTTGGTAGAGTGCTTGGGACCTTATATACCCGAATCCCAGGCAGTCCGATGATTTTATTTAAGCCATTTGGATACCAAACAGCCTAAATAAGAATGCCTGGACCCCCAATAAATAATTACTAAAATACTGAGCATCATAAAAGTCTTATATGGCCTGAGTTGCCGAGAAGACTGTGTGAATGTGAATGTGAAAGAGAAAAAAGTGTGAGTGTTAAAAAAAATCTTGAATTCTAATACATCGGCGGAAACTAAATATATCTCGACACAATAATCTGGTGTGAAAAGCACAGAACACAACTTTCTCTTACCCTTGGTAAGTTTTGTGATGACCGAGCAGTCACATCAGATTTTTTAATATTTCAAAAAAGTCGTTTTTGTTTACTTTTCCAATCAATCTTATTTGTTTTTTTGTTAGCATCATCTTTTTAAATGTACAATTTTTTTTTTTAGCAATTTACAAGAACTCTCTCTCTGTAAATTGTTACAACCACTGAATTAAAAAAAAAAAAAAAACAGACAGACGGGCTGCGAAAGAGGCATTAATAGCTCTAATGATTTTCATTGAAACATGGAAGGATCTAACGAATTAGCTGGTGCTGCTTGTTTTCTTAAAAGAATTCCATTAAATAAATTAAGATTGCTTTCAAAGAGTGAGTGAAAAAAATAAAATAACAAAAGCGAAGAAGGAATTTCAGTAAATCACAAAAAAAAAAAAAAAAAATATTTATTTTCCATCCAAGTGGAATTGGGACTCTTATTTTGTACTATTAAACGTGTAATGTATGTTTAGTAAGACACTATTTCTCGAAAATATCTCTAATGAATATTTTCAAATTTTAAATACAGTAAATCTAATCAATTGAAATAAATAGGGACGGAGCCTATATGGCCTGAGATGCCGAAAAAGTCCTACACAACTTTTTCTTTCCTTTGGTAATTGAAGAAGAAATTCAGCTCGGTAAACCTGATACTTCAAAATAACTTTGATAATGGCTTTGACCAGATCTTCGGACTGTCATCCCATCCTCTCTCCTTCAAAAAGAATAAAATTCTAAAAATAAATATCTTCAAAAATATATTAAAATAAAAGGAATATGAATATAATTTATTTGAAAAAATCCATCCATTTTTTTTTTAATAGTTAACGAAACACTCTTTGTTTCATTCTCTCTTTTTTATTTTGTTTTTACAAATATGACATAAAATTTTATTTGTTTTAAAAAATTTTTATATATAAATTATATAATTGAATATTCAATAAATTTCCATTTGATATAATATTTATTTATTTATAAAGTGTCAAAGATATATCGTTTAAATGGTAAATGATTGCAAAAGAAAAAAAAAAATAATAATAAAAACTGGATAATCAAATTCCGAAGAAGAAATAAATGAAGTATTTAGATGGAGAGTAATGAAGAAAGAAATTTTAAAAATAAATAAATCAATAACGGATGAAGTCAATATCCGGAGGAAAGAGAAATGGGATGAAGCCCCCCCCCCCCCTTTAATGATTTGAAAAATAAGAAGGAAATCATGATTATGTTTAATTAAAAAACAGGATGTTTAGAAAAAAAAATGGAATTAATCTTTGCAAAATACTCAAGGGATTAAAAAAAGTTAGAGATTCTGCGATTTAATAGAAACGTTTCGGATGGTGTTTTGTACTAGAATTGAATAAACTTCGAAAAGAAAATGCATTAGTCAATGTTTGTACATTTTTTGACCTTCAGAAAGAAACGATTGTTCTTGAAAAATCACTTTTGGTAGCCAAGGCATATCTAATTTTTTTTTTAGTTGATTTTTTTTATTTTTGTCCCATGGATGGCAACATTCATGTATGTCTAATGCGACAGTCTTTTCTAATGTTTATTTTCTATTATGCGTTTTTTTTAAATGACATTTATTTTCTAGCTTGTTTTTCCTACAAGTGTCATTTTTCCTACATCATCATTCAATTTCATGTATTTTGCTAGTGGTTTTTCTAAAGGTATTATTTTGATCTATGTATTTGCTAAAATGTTTATTTTCTATTGTTTTTGTTATTATATACTTTTTGTATTCTATGTTTATAAAAAACAAAAATTGCAGGGCTGAATGACTGAGCTATAACATAAAGAAATAAAGAAAAAAAAATCCGACAGTATATGTGACATACTATCGCAAAAATATTAAAAATCTGGTGTGACTGGTCGCACAACACACAACTTTCTCTTACCCTTTGGCAAGAGAAAGTTGTGTACTGTGCTTGTCACACCAGATTTTTTGTGTTGAGATATATTTAGTAGTTAAGTTCCAAACTTGACTCCGCCAATTCATAGATGGCGCTGAGTTACGAATGCTTCCACATCAGTAAAGTGTACTTGAAACGATTTCCACGAAAAATTTTATTGAAATACTTTTTAAAGAGCATCTAAAAAATAGTTCATAAATGAATTTTAAACAAAGTCGTTGAAGCGAATTTTGAGAAAATAGAAAAAAGTGAAAAAGTACATCAGTAAAGTACTAGTAATTTTTGACCAATTTTGTTCAAAAGCTTATTTTCATCTCTTGGGAGGGTGACTAAGTTAATTATAAAATTTCAACCGCGTAGCTCTTGTTATCTTTGAATAAATAAATTAATTAGTTTCAGCATTCGCTGTTGCTTGCACAAGCATGCTTGTGCCGTGTGATGCCGCAGGGAATTTGTGCAAGCTTGTACAAAAAGATTGCATATGCATGCTTGTCAAGTTTGCAATTAAGTGTGTAGCCTCCTTTAGATGCTGAAAAGACCATAAAACAAATAAAATTAATTATTATTTTTTAATTATTAATTTTAAAATTAATCAATATTTATATCCCCCCCCCCGGGGGGCGGGAGTGGGGCCGGCCCCCCCCCCCCCCCAACCCCGCCGCGGCGGCGGCCCCCCGCCCCCCCCATTTTTTTATGTAAGTTATTTGGTTAGATGGGAGATAAAAAAGAAAAAACCAACCAACCATATAATAAATACAAAAGTTAGTCATCGGATATTGAAAGAGTCGAATGGGCGGAAAGAAAAGAGAAGGTGAGGGGGGGGGGGGGAGAGAGAAAGAGAGAAGGGGGTGTGTTTTTAAATAAAAAAAAAAAAAAAAAAAAAAAATATATTTATATCAGAAATTAATTAACGTAAATAAACTTTATATAGCACTCGATATATAAACCTACACTATGTAATAATTTTGATTAATTTCCAATTGACCCTTTTCGCTTCTTATTCGAAGTCGATGGATGGATGGCAGGCCAAACATCCAAAATGAAGTGATATAATTAAATTAGACCAAGTTATTTCAAAGTGCCTACAAGTAGCCTATGTAGGATAAACGTTTGATGTGCGTCATTTGTCTATTTAGTGGTCCTTTCCATTAAATTTCTCTCACCCGTTTATTGCCTAATTTGATCACGCTAACTTAGTAATTGATAAATGAGAAGCTGTCGATACATTTTTTTTTTATAAATTATTGAATTATAATTATTTTTTCTGTGATAGCGCTTTTGACAAGCGCAAAGCTGCTTCACTCATAATTTTTTATAGCAAAGCTGTTATTATTATTAATTTTAGATGCATGGACTATGGAAGAGGACGTTAAATAAAAACAAAGAGAATAGATTGTTTCATAATTAAAAAGATTGAAGTTAAATATATATCCCTCCTCTCAAAATAGAATAAAAAAAAATAAAATAAAGTTAAATCATATAACAAGTGACTTTTTTGTATGTTGTTGATTTAGTTTAATGCTAACAAATTTACAAAATAAAATCCAATAAAATTCCGTTAATTGTAACTCGCTTAATCAAAAAAAAAAAAAAAAAAAAAAAAAAAGTGGATAAAATAAAAGAGCGCTCACAACGTGGACATAAATAAAAATTAAAAAGAACCGATAAAAAAAAGAAACATCAAATAAAATTAGTTATTTACGTTTATTAAAGAAACGATTTTATTTTGAATAGATAAATCGATATTTTCAAATTAAAAATAATAAAATTGGATATCACAAACGATTTTCTTTTTTTTTATGTGCCTGTTAAAAAAATATAAATTAATTACAAATGGATCGAGAGTTGTGGGTAATGTGAGGTGTGGTCCCACCAAATTTTTTAGTCCTTTAATTAAATTTTTTGATATCACGGCTACCGATAACCCAATGCTCACAAAAATTGCAATTGTATTGAGACTAAAGCCCGGTAGTTAGACAACCCAAATGGCACACGCTCACCAAACTTTTTTCTGAGTCTAGAAAAACCGTTATTAGTCGATTGAGAAGCTAGTTACTCTAGGCGACAAGAGATGGCGTTAGTTCTGCCCATATGGAAACAAGCATTTTAGTTCATGGTAATATTCCAGCAAATTAACTAAAAGGCAAAAATTTAATTATTTTTTAACACAATGATTACTATTGATAATTTAATTATCTAAAAGATATAGTCCAAATTTTTTTAAAATTATTGATTATTTAATGTGATTAATCTAAAAAAATTCTGAAAATTAAAAAAAGGGAGACTATAAGTTGTAGATATTTTAAATAGCTTTAGGCCCTAATAAAAAAAAAAATTGAGGTCCATAGCTTCAAAATTGTAACATCTACAACCTTCCAAAATCAGCACCTTGAGATAGCCCCTTAAATAACAAATATCCTGAATAAGCCTCGCGATTGACGATCGAAACGTTTAAAAAATTAAACTCTAAACGTTACCATATATAAAGAGCTAACCACTCACTTCATGTGTGTAGTGTGTATGGGCCTGTCCAGAGAAAAGGAAGTGGAGTTAGAGAGAGAAATTTAAAACTTTAAGTTGGAGAGGGAAATTTAAAAAATTTTCAAACAGGGATCAAGAAAAAAAAATAAATTCGATGCACTTCATCGCCGAAGGCGGGCTTTATCACTTGTTTATAATAAACTGCTAATCATATCTCTCTGTTCGTTCACGAAATTTAATAAAAA
>JAKCPI010029571.1:0-20059 GCA_023213315.1 Euborellia annulipes | reverse complement strand
AAAATCATGGGACTGCCTGGGGTCCGAACCCGCGACGTTTGGTATAGGAGGTAGGCACGCTACCAACTACTTCAAGCCCGGGGCACACTTGATTCTCCCTTCTCTCGGGTTGCACTGCGAGTGGCTAAGTTAAATCGCACCTATGGGTTTTACATGTGATTATTTCATTGTTTTTACTTTCTCTTACCTCTATATATATGTTAATATATAGTATTGGATTCATGTCAAAAATTCGATGTCGAGATTTTGATGGATATACACGTTTTGAAGTCCGCTGAATCCAAAAAAGTGGTTTTCGCGACATGGTCTGTCTGTCTGTGTGTTTGTCTGTCTGGGTTAAATTTAAAGCATGAAGGGATTGAGCTACGAGGTTGAAATTTTATATTTAAAGTTAGGCACCTCCCTGGGACATGACACGAAACTTTTGAACAAAATCTACCAAAGAATACTAGTACTTTATTGATGCACTTTTCCAGTTTTTTTCGATTTTCTCAAAATTCCCTCCAACGATTTTTGATTAAAATTCAAAAATCAATTATTTTTTAGGAAACGTGTAATCAGGCCAATGCAGTCCAATAGAAAAAAAAATATATAATTTATTTAAATTTCAACTTCTCAAACCGCCTGGTTTCCGACCGCACTGCCGTAGGTCTTCCTTTTGTTTCTCTATTGGAATGCATTGGCCTGTTTACACCTTTCCTGAATACATTCAGTCCTGGGTGAGTGCTATCATCAATTATTTTTTAGATGCTCTTTAAAATGTATATTCTCATTATGCCATTGAAATCTTCTGAAGATCACCTTACTCTTGTACTATCATAGGAAGGATAATTTTACATCTTGAATTCTAATATATCTGCGGAAACTAAATAATAATCTGATGTGACAAGCACAGAAAATAACTTTCGATTACCGAAGGTAAGAGAAAGTTGTATGCTGTGCAACATTCATATTAGATTTTTTTTTTTTTTTATTATTATTATGAAAAATATTTGTGATCCAAATTTTGGAAATTTTCCAATAAAGTATTCCATCATTTTTAATAAAAATCTGGTGTGACTGGCGCACAGCACACAACTTTCTCTTACCTTCGGTAATCGAAAGTTGTGTTCTGTGCTTGTCACACCAGATTTTTTGTGTCGACATATATTTAGTTCCCGACAGTACGGAACATTTGAATGCAGATGAAAAATTTATAAGTATGGGAAAATATTTATATTTTGTTACCATGGCAACCATTTCTCCTATCTTCCCTATGAAATACAAGAGTAAAGTGGTCTTCAGAAGATTTCAATTGCAAAATGAGAATATACATTTTAAAGAGCATCTAAAAAATAATTGATTTTTGAATTTTAAAAAAAATCGTTGGAGCAAATTTTGAGAAAATCGAAAAAAACTGAAAAAGTACATCAGTAAAGTGCTAGTACTCTTTGGCCGATTTTGATTAAAAGCTTATTTTTCCGGTCCCGGGGGGTGTTTAACTTAAATATAAAATTTCAACCTCCTAGCTCAATTCCTTCATGCTTAAAATTGAACACACACCCACACACACACACACACACCCACACACCCACACACACACAGACAGACCATGTCGCGAAAACCACTTTTTTGGATTCAGGGGACCTCAAAACGTGAAGATCCATCAAAATCTCGACATCGAATTTTTGACATGAATCCAATACTTTCTCTCTATATATATATTACATATATACATAGGTAAGAGAAAGTAAAAAACAATGAAATAATCACATGGTTGGTATTTAATTTTGGCATTCACTGTACATATACATGTATATAGTTTTGATTTATGTTTATTGAGTGGATTTGTAAGTGAAATAAAATTTTTATTTCCTTTGTCAATAAAGGACTTGAGTGTTCAACTAACATTTTCTTCTCATGCTTGAGGTCCCGGGTTCGCTTCTTGACCCAAGAGAAAAAGATTCATTTCAATTGGATTGGCTATCAATCAATTTGAAATTTCTTATAAATATATTTATTATCGATAATATTTCGTCAGGATGAAGGTTCTTCGATTTAATTTAGAATACTCAAGGTGTGTTTTTTTCGACCTTTGTCTTTAATAATTTTTAAATAGCTGATGACGTTGCCAGAATTCCGAAATTCCTAGGCTCCGGGAGCATGCGGCCGAAACGTTCCTTGTGAATTGGTGTGTCATTTTGGATTAAATGTTGGCTCTGATAAGGATTCAGAATTCTTTTTTCATTGGTATCCCTTAGCTTCTCCAATAATTGCAAATATCTAATTTATTTTTCATCTACAAGAAAAAGAGAATGTGCTTTACATTCATTTTGACCCTGACATATTATTTATATTCAAGGGGCTTTAAATCTAATTAGAAGATCGTTTTTTGTAATAAAACATTTTTTTTTTTTTTTAATAATCGGTTAGCAACAACCAAGTGGATGAGCAAATAGTCAAGTGGGTGTTTGAATAGGTGAGGCATGACGTAATACGTTCTGGTGGCGGGTATTTGTGTTGACGTCACCATTAACACCTGCGGGAGCAAATAGAGCAAGGGGGAAGAAGAATTCATCACATCTGCTTTTAGAGTCTATATTCCAGTTTGAATTTCATAAATAAAATTAGAAGCCGGATGTTCTAGGAATCAATAATGCCTCAAACAAAAAAATAGGCATTTTCTTTTAACAGTGGAATTGATTTTTTGTTTTTTTAGTTGTGCAGTGGCTGTCGGAGGAGCCCGACGTGATGTCCTACCCCTTATGGGCTGCTACCGTAGGATGCCTGGGCGGCGCGCTTCTCTTCGGCTCAGTGGCTGGCATTTTTGCACTCATCAATACCGCCACGACACCCATCTGGGACACCGCTGGAATCCCAGGGCTCTACGTCTGGAATAGTCTTGCCAGTACGTGTCATTAGTATAAAATTCTCTCCAATTATTTATATATATTCTATCGCATTGAAAAAAAAGAATCAACTCCAAAAAAAGGCTAATTTTTTTCATCATACATCACCATAATGTGGTTGGGTACATGCATTCGATAATATATTATTTATAATCCCGAGAGAAGTTACTGTTGATGTTACGAGTCGGAAAAGAGCAAGTACGGGAACAGCAAATAAAAGAAAGCCAAATGCCGAAAGGAGACGTTTCGGACAAAATTTATTTGTTCAGTCCTTGTAGGGTTATAATCTAATTAGGCACAAAGTTGTTATTGGTGTCTATTCTCTAATAAGAGTGTTCGATTATGGAAAAAATAATCGATTATGAAAAAAAAAAATCGATTATAGGCCCTACCTTTTTTTTCTCTGGTAAAATTTGCATTTTTTTTAATAATCGATTATTTTTAAAGGAAATAATCGATTAATGAATCATTTTGCGCAGCCCTACTCTCTAATAGACTCTCACTTTGGCCTAAACACTCACTCTTTTAATAGAATATACATGTATAAGCCTACAAGGACTGAAGATGGGCTAATAAATTTTGTCCGCCGTCTCCTTTCGGTATTTGGCATCCAATGCCTTTTTACTTTTTTTTATTTGCTGCTCCCGTACTTGCTCTTTCCCAACTAATATATTATATCGAACGACTCTTATAACAAGTTTACCGAAATATTTGCGTGATGTAAAAGGGAGCCTGAGAATTAGCTAGACTAGTTTCATTTCCTCGAAATAATTTATTTCACAAAAAAAAGTCTTAAAATTTTGTCATTTTATTTATATTTTTTTGATGTGGAGTAGTACAAATATACGTATATATTTAATAAAAATTCGTGGAAGATTATTGTTTGGTTCAGATGTAGACGAAACAAGAATAAAACAATATCTTTTTTATTGGCTTGCGGCTTCGAAACTGTAGCTGCAGTCGTAGGCCAATAAATCCTACATAAAAAACATTGTTTTATACTTGTTTAGTCTACATTCGAACCAAACAAAATAATATTCCACGAATTTTTATTAAATTTTATTTATATTCACTCAATTCTGTTTTTACTCGATAGATTGGCTCCCGAAGAAAAATTATGTTACAATCTTAGCATTGCACGATGAGCACCGAGACTTTAAAAAAAAATCTCGCAAAAAATATATAATATTGGAGTTGCGAAGATGCAGCCAAGGCGGTTTCAACCAATAGAACACCAATTCCCAATCGAGACGTTTCGGCGAAATTTTATTCTGCCATCTTCAGTGATTTAAGGAATTTGCATGTTTATAGGAAATACAAACATGTTTCGATTTTATAAAAATATTTTTTTTCACAGGGGGGGAAAAACCCGGGGGGGGGGGAGCGCCCTAAAGATAAATAATAATAATTTTAAAATATACAGCTTTAAGGGCAATGGCTCTTTGAAAGTATAGAAGTAACAATGAAATAATTAAGTTTATTTCGAAACTTTCAAAAAGCCAATGCCCTTGAAGCTGTATATTTTTTTAAAACCGACTTGGCCAAATGACACATGTTTGTATTTCCTATAAACATGCAAATTCCTTAAATGACTGAAGATGGCGGAATAAAATTTCGCCGAAACGTCTCTTTTGGGAATTGTTGTTTCGTTGGTTGAAACCGCCTTGGCTGCATCCTCGCAACTTCAACATTAACAAATCTACAACCACAAACTCACCCAAAAAATTTATAATCAGGAAAATTAAATTAAACACACAAGGTAAAATGTATAAGATATTAGTAATATTAGCAGATATGAGTAGGATGGCAGCCAGAAAAGAAATCAGACAAAAATTTAATCAATCTTTATCCAATTTTATTTCGATTGCCGACGTTTCGGACAATCGATAGTTAATAAAATACGTCCATCTGTATTTTATTAACTATTGATTGTCCTGAAGAAGGGCGCGATTTGCGTCCGAAACGTCGGCAATCGAAATAAAATTGGATAAAGATTGATTAAATTTTTGCCTGATTTCTTTCCTGGCTGCCATCTCCCTACTCATATTTGATACTAATTAATATTACAACTTTACCGGCTTATTCCCGCGTACTGCAAGTGCTGACTCTAAAGAATCTTTCCATACCTAAAGTCGCCAGCTTTTGGGCTATCTAATATATCGGCGGTAACTAAATATCTCGACACAAAAAAATCTAGTGTAACAAGCACAGAACACAACCTTCGATTACCGAAGGTAAGAGACCAGTCACACCATATTTTTTGTGTTATTTTTTACAATTTCAAGTTCTCATTGGCTTAAAAAAACACCCTTTATAAATTACTTGAATAATAGCCTTTTGATATTTTTGTTTTCAGTGGCATTAAACGCCTCAGCTGCCAGTATTTGGATCGCCCAATTTTATAAATACCTTCAAAATAATGTAATGACCTATGAAGAGCGGCAAAATAATTGGACATCGGCCAACCGAGCTACATTTGGCTATTCCTTTTGGTAATTATTATTCATTTTCATTCAAAGTGGGATGTTTTCGTGCATGTGTGTCACTTTGTCTTCTCCCGAGGTGTGTGTGTGTGTGCAGTGCATCATACAAACGAGGTCACCATCTTATATTTGCATACCAAGCATACTAAATTCTATCTACCATAAAGATACAAGTTTATGATAAAAATTTAAGCAATTATTTTAATTACATTAAAAATATTAACTTTATGCAATGAGATTTAAAGTGATTAAATCCACTTTCTGAATGTCTTTACACTTTTAATAAAAAGAAAAAATCCCATAGTTTCCTTGTTTATTTTTATTTTTAAGGAATAAATTTCTAATAATTCTGTGCTGTTTTAGGAATATTAGAAAAGAAATGATTACACATGGGAACAAAAAAATTTTTTTTCCATTTTATAATCCTTTTATATAGAGACGAAATACTCAGCTCATAAATTGTTTTGTTTGAATTGACTTTCATGCGTAGGGTCATGAAGAGTGTGGCATAGTCGACCGAAACGTCGTTGTGAGTTCTATAATAAAGGAAGAAACAGCTGCTTGGCCTTTTATTTATCCTACTAGGGCTTTTATAGAATATTTTTATTAAGGACTGGCAACCCTCATCAATACCTAAAAGAAATGTAAATATATTTAAAACTTAAAACACTAACGTCACATTCATCGTCATTACATTTGTTATTTATATATATTCGTATAGTCATGTATACAGGGTGTCCCAGGTGTCATGCACCCCATTGTTGGGATCGAAAGAGAAAAATATTCTGAGCCCAAAAATCCATGCTTGGAATTTTTTGATTAAGTAGTTAATTATTATTATAGTATTATCATTGATTGCACGAGGCTTGAAGCAATGCCATCGTTTGACACTTTCAGTTGTTTAACTATTGAAATTGTGTTAGATCTATTCCAGAGCACAATTTCAGTTTTTCGTTAAGATACCTAACACGTCCATCTGTATTGTTTCCTTGACGATTGATTGTCCTGAGGAAGGGCGCGACTGGCGTCCGAAACGTCGACAATCAAATAAAAAAATCTGATAAAGATTGATTATATTTTTATATGATTTGATTTCTTTCTTGGCTGCCCTCCCCTATCCTTATGTAGTTAATTAGTAATTAATTAATAAAAGTGGCCAATCAGGAGCGCGCTACAGAAGAATAGAAAATAAGTGGGATAGTTGTAGATAAATGACAGAGAAGTTTAATAATAATTTTTGAAATACAACAATTAAAATTTTACTAATGCTTTATTATTAATCCTTTCGGCCAAAGGCCATCGGTTTACAAAAAACTTTTATAAAAAGAAACTTAACAATATAGTAAATGCCAAACAATATAAAAAAAATTTAAAAAAAATTACATAAATAAGTAAAATAACATGAAATAAAACAAAAGCATACAAATAAAATGAATAAAACAGAAATAACTACATAGTAATACAACATAAAAAATATCAAAAATTACATAATAAAATAACATAGTAAGAGTTCCAATATATAACAGAAAATACATAGTAAAATAACATATTAGAATTACATAGTAAAATTACATAATAAAAGTCCATGTACATATTATAAAAGTGATATGGTATCTACTATGGTAATGGTGATGATGAAAGCTGAAGAACAGATTATTGAACTATTGATTACAATACTATTTTATTTGAAGTACAGAATTTGCATATGTTTTTGACGGTCTCCTCTTTTGCTTCTTGCAACATTTTCATAAAGGTGGTCGGATCCCTAAAATGCGGTATTATCTCCCTAAGGATTAAATACCGATTTAGATTGAATAGTCTGCATTTAGCTATCAGATGAAATGGGGTTGCTTCTATTGAGCCACAGGCGCAGAATGGTGAAGGTAGCAAATTTATTCTGAATAAATGAGAGGGGGCAAATGTATGACTGATTCTGAGTCTATTAAATAACGTTATTTCTGGACGTGTGAGAGTATCAGTCTTATAGAACCAGGGTATTCCAGGGATAGATTTAATTTGAAATAAATGGGAACTAATGCTTCTCTGTCATTTATTTCGAGTAGGCCCTATTTAATTTTTTTATTTCAAAAATTATTATTATTTTTCTCATTAACCAAAACAATTCAGCTGAAACTTCTCTGTCATTTATTTTGAATTTTTTATTTTTTTATTTCAATAATAATTATTATTATTTTATTAATTAACCAAAACAATTAACGTGAAGCTTCTCTGTCATTTATCTACTAGTATCCCACTTATTTTCTATTCTTCTGTAGCGCGCTCCTGATTGGTCACTTTTATTAATTAACTACTTAATCAAAAAATTCCAAACATGGACTTTTGGGCTCAGAATATTTTTCTCTTTCGATCCCAACAATGGGGTGCGTGACACCTGGGACACCCGGTATATTATATTTATATAAGCTTATTTGATATTCGGCATTTAACAGTTAATCACTAATCAAATATATAAATACGAACCACCCTTATACCATCTACCGGTATTTCGCATCTCGAATCTGTCTACCCATCACCCTTCTCGTCTTGTTTTCCAATTAATATCCTAAATGGCGTTCATTCCTTTAATCGATTGAATTATTCAAACGATTTGATTGGACTCTCTATGTAATCATAAATAAATTTATATTTTAGTTTCGTTTTCGAGCTCTTTTCATTTGAATAAGCTCTTAAAGGCTCGATGGTCCAGCAAAGGATGCACACCGATGGCCCTCAAAATTTTGTTAATTTATTATGATTTTTTTTCTCTCTGCTTGTTGCAGGCTATCAGTGGGAGCGTCTTTAGTTCATGTAGCCAATCTCGTGACACTCTGCATCGGAACGCGAGAGAGAAGAGCTCAAGGTGGTGCTGCAGCTCCTGTACTCGAGGAAAAACACAACGGGGCGATTATGCTCTACTGACCGCCTCCCCTCCCCTCCCTCAACCACCCTTGTAATATATGCACATTATAAATATATATATAGATACCTATTTAATTTTATATAAAATATTTACTTTACTTAATTAAAACATCTTTTTTTTTATATAGAACTTGTTTTGATATCCTTATTTACAAAAGAAGAAAGATCGTTTAAGGAATTTAATATTTCAAAAACTCGTTTCTATGTGAAAATTTAAAGTTCCAGAGTAAAAGAAGAAGAAGCAATTCGAGCACAAACGGTCAAATAATTGCACGTTTTATAAATGTTGGATTCTGCCCCCGGGTCTGGCGTAGTAGGTAGCGCGCCTACCTCCTATACCAAACGTCGCGGGTTCGGACCCAGGCAGTCCGATGATTTTATTTAAGCCATTTGGATACCAGATGGCTTAAATAGAAATGCCTGAACCCACAATAGATATATTCTCTACAACGGTTATCGTCTAAAGTCTTAAATGGCCTAAGTTGCCGAAAAGACTGTGTGAATGTGTGTGTGAGTGTGAGTGCGAATGAGAAAAAAGTGTGAATGTTTTTTTATAAAAAAAAAAAAAAAAAATGTTGGATTCATTGAAAGAAGATAATCTCAAACTTAATCCAAAGGAATTTTTTTAACCGAATTTATTAAACTAAAGCAGGATCCTTTTGGATTTAAATAGGATCTAATCCAGGATTTTCGGATCGAAATCATTTGTGCTCTCTGAATCTTTCCTTTTTAAATGCTTTTATTTAACTTACTCTTTCAAGGTCACCAACTTTGAATCTTTGCTTAGGGCACTTCCCGATGAGCTAGGGGTGTGAAATTTGATATTTAAGGCTCATTTTTAGGGACACCCCTGTAAAAATTTTTTCACCAAAATAGGCCAAATTAATGTGGTACTTTATCTGAAACCTCACGCAAACAAATCTATTTTCAAAAGACTTCCCGATGAGCTAGGGGTGTGAAATTTGATATTTAAGGGTCATTTTTGGTGACAACAATGATGTGGATATTTATATCAAAATAGTCCAAACTAATGTGGTACTTTATTTGAAACCCTACACGAATTAATCTATTTTGAAGACTTCCCAGTGAACTAGAGTTGTGTAATTTGATATTTAAGGGTAATTTTTGATGACAACAATTGCTTGAAGCTTTTTATCAAAATAGACTAAACTAATGTGGTACTTTATTTGATGCCTCCCGCTTCCCGCCTTCTTTTTTTTAATTTAATACTCCATCTATAATAAAAAAGACTAAAAAGTTTAAAATAAAAATATAATAAAAAAAAACTTTTTAAAAAAATGCTTTTATTTAAATTGAACTAAAAAGAGAAAATAATTTAATTGTTCTTGTTAAAATTGTTGAATATTTATGACTTAAAATAAAAGCGTGGGCGCTTCGAAGTTATTCCGAGGCTTCCCTTAAGCTACGAATATCAATGAGCGCCCCACGCTTTTATTTTAAGTCATTAATATTAAACAATTTTAACAAGAACAATTAAATTATTTTTCTCTTTTAGTTCAATTTAAATAAAAGCATTTTTTTAAAAAGTTTTTTTTTTATTATATTTTTTTGAAAGATTAGCAATCCTGGATTTTTGCGATCCTTTTCAAAGTATTGCCAATCCTTAAATTTTTTTTTTTTTTTTTTTTTAATCGGATCGAATTAGCGGATCGGATCGCAAATCCTTTTTAAAGAATTTTTGCTCATCTCTGAGCTAAGGAAGAAGAAACTTGAAGGCTACACGTTACAAAGGAAATCTCATTATTTTAGAAAATAAAAATATAGGGGGAAAACGCTGCTGAAAAATAAAAGATGAAGTTAACCCTAAGATTTTTGAGATGCCAAAAGTCGCGGGTTCGGACCCCAGGCAATCCGATGATTTTATTTAAGCCATTTGGATACCAAATGGGTGTGTGAATGTGAGGGTTAATGAGAAAAAAGTGAGTGTTTTTTGTTTTTTTTTTATTATAAAGATTTTTGAGATTGCACCTCGCCTTTCATTTTTATTATTTAAATAATAAATTATATATATATCACGTTTTGATTGATGAAGAAAATTCATTTTTTTTAGTATCTCTCTGTCATCAAATAATCTTTTCCTTAAATTTTCTTTTTGATTAATAATCAACAGATTTTCACTAACGAATGCTTTTTGGAAAGCTAAAAAACTATAGAATATCGTAAAAATATGTTTTTTGCAATCAGGGATCGGATAAATTGTATTAGGGGTGTCCAAAGTAAAAAAAACATTAAGTTTACCTGCCCAACCTACGGTTGTTGGGCAAAGTTAACAAAACGATAAAAATTCGATTTTTCTAAACTTTTAGTCGTCTAGCCTCCGATTGTGTTGAAACTTAAAATTTTTATGTATTATAACTCTCTGCATATTTTTAAGGGGCGTCGCCTTAAAAAATTCAGATACTCAAAATAAGAGCCACATTAGAGCATATTTTCTATTAAAATTTAATTTTCTCTATAGCTCTAAAACTAGACGTGATGGGGTAAACTGATGGCAATTCGGAATCAGCGCTACCTACTCAGGAATAGCTTCAAATACTCGGTCAACAAAATCACTTTTCCCCTGTGTAATATATATGTCGTAGACAGATCGTGAAATTAGACAGTTCATGAACTGTCTAGACATTTCATGAACTGCAGCCAGATCGTGTAATGGTCAAACAGTTACATGATCTGGCTAAAAATTTTAGACAGTTCATGAAATGCAATTGGGCCTTAGACAGATCGTGTAATGCTCGAGAATTACATGAAATGTCTAAATTTTTTAGGCAGTTCATGAACTGCCTAACAGCAGTTTTGCCGATCGTGTACTGTTTGTAAAGCAAATAAAGATCTCGAAAAAAGTCAATTTTTTTCAATATTATTATTATTATCGATTACTAAATTTTCCAAATCTTCCTCACTTTGTAAATCTTGAGTTAAGGTGCGCGTCTCGGGGTTCTAATTTTGGGAGATTGCGGCCACAAATTTGAAGCTATCTACCTCATTTTTTTTTAAATTAAAGCTATTTAAAATGTCTACAACTTATAGAAGTCCTTTTTTTGATTTTCGAAAAAATAAAATTTTTTTTTTAGATTTATTGCATTAAATTACAAACAGTACACGATCGGCAAAACTGCTGTTAGGCAGTTCATGAACTGCCTAAAGAATTTAGACATTTCATGTAATTCTCGAGCATTACACGATCTGTCTAAGGCCCAATTGCATTTCATGAACTGTCTAAAATTTTTAGCCAGATCATGTAACTGTTTGACCATTACACGATCTGGCTGCAGTTCATGAAATGTCTAGACAGTTCATGAACTGTCTAATTTCACGATCTGTCTACGACATATATACGTATATAATAATTTTGTTTTTAGAAGTTTCTTTATTTCCAGAGTTATCTTGCACACAAGATTATTTTAGAATATTAATTAGTCTCAGGCGATGCATTTACCCTTTTTGATTTGTTAACGTTATCCAATGCGAAAAATGGTTGGGATTGAAATCGATGAATGAGGATTACAACACAAATAATTTAATAATTTTTTATAAAAATAAAAAAAAAAAATTGATAATAATACACGTACAATATATGTATAAATTTTTCCTATATTTAAAAAAAATAATATATGGAAAAATTAAAAAAAAAAAACCAAACTTAAAGATTTGCGATTTGACGAAGACGATCGTCTCTTTCCTTTTCCAAAGCGAAAATCTCATTCAAAAGTTGCGGCGTAAGGATCGTTTGCCCAAAACTTAGAGTATAATATCTAAAAAAAGAATAAAAATTCAAAGAATTTCTTTTAAATGGCGAACATTTTTAAAACTGAATTGTTACCTTGCCAATGCAATTAACGAATGCAAAGCGCCAGGCGTGTAATTGGGACCTATTCGTTGTCTTTCACTAACATAATGATTTTGAATCATCTCCTGAGCTTCGTTGCTCATCGAATAGAAATCCTTCTTGTCTGTCTGTAATCGAAGACAGGTGATATACGAACGTAATCTGTCTAGTAAAATCCCCTGCGAATTTTCAACAGTTAAAAAATGTCGTGCTGCTGTATAAATTTCTTCACTTGTTGATAAATGGCTGGACTCAGGTTTCAATGGAATGTTTATATCGCACTAAAAAGAAAAATAGGAAAAAATAAAATTCAAATCTCACATGAATCAGGGGGAGATTCTTTATCGGACTTGCATAACTTCGATTAATTTTTTAGTGAACATTGTTTTTTTTTTTTCTAAATTATTATCTAAAGTATTTTTTCAGAGGTGTAAAAAAATTTGGTGTGAGTAGTCGCACAGCACACAACAGGCAAGACAAATCCAATGAGCAAATTCATTTTCTTGAATTTTTTGCGCCTCCCCTTTTGAGATTTTTGGAGTTGACGCTTTCACAGCTATTATCATTAATAAAAGAATTTGATTTTCGATTTAATTGTGGTTTTATTTGTAAAAATTACCGGTACTTCTTCAGGTACAATTCAGTTATGATTACAAAATTTATTACATTTGTGACAATCTCATTTAAACACTCACTCATCTCAAATGAGATTGTCACAGATGTAATAAATTTTGTAATCTTAACTGAATTGTAACTGATGAAGGCCAAAACGTTTTAATTTTTACAAATAAAAACACAATTAAATCGAAAATGAAATGCTTTTATTCCATTTTGATAATTTGGAGACGTCCCGTTGATCTAACAGAACGAGACAGAAGGACGGACATTCCGCTATTATATATAGAGACTAGACGGAAAGCCAGCGCCCCCTGGACCCCCTTGCTCGCCTTCCGCGGGCAAGTTTGTCGCCCATTTAGGATATTTCTTGTTGCAATGTAAAATTTAAAAAAAAATTTTTTTAAATATCTGATTTATTAAATCATACATTTCTTCTTTCTTGAATATATTAACCAACTCTTTCAGCGAGAGATTGCTGAATATGTTTAGGTTAGTTGCAAATTACAAAACGTGCTCTCAACTCGTTGCGTAGCCTAGTCGTATACCTGGAAAGCTGGCTCTTAGAGCAAGATTATCCCCCGCCCCTCCCACTTGCTTGGATACTTGCCTGGAGCCTCAAAGTGTTATCAACATTTATAAATGGCTTGTTTTAATTCATTTAACGTGCATGGTTTTGAACATAATCAAACAAGAGGGAGGATTTAACTTGACCATCTTTCATAATTAAATAATCTTGTATTCTTAGATATATCACTAATTGAGTAGTGAGGAGATCAAGGCAGCCGAAAACATATAAAGAAAAAAATATATTTCTCTTCTGCTTCATTTTATACACTTGTTGACGAAACGTTTGCTTCGTTAGCCTCAAGCTTAGAGGGGCTCTTGAACTCCTGACGCCAACATTCGTCGGATGTCGTCAATAGTTGAACCAGAAGTCATGAATGTTCGCACCAGCAACACGTCAGGAGTTGCCAAGAGCTCGAGGCGAACAAAGCACATGTCCTGATGAAGGCCGAAACGTCGTCGAGTGTATGAAATAAAGCAGAAGAGAAATATATTTTTCTTTATATGCTTTCGGGTGCCTTGATCTCCTCACTACTCATTATATGTTCAACCAATGCTCCTGATATTAATTATTTTAGTCGTAATAAAATTTTTTTATATTGAGAATAAAGCAAGCTGGACCTAATTGAAAATAGGTTCTTTTTTCGAAAAAAAAAATAAATGAATTTTACCATGGTACTTACAGAAAATAATGATCTTTTTTTTGAAAATGCAACAACATTCACTTCTGTATTGAATTTTAATTTATAAAATTTAAAATCATATTCTACTTCTTGAAATCTCATCATATTCCCAATAGAAGTGACATTTTGAAGACCTATCAAAAATTAAGAATATAAATTTTAGAGAAAAAATAAAATTTCAATTATTTTTTTGTTAAACGTACGTACCATTAACATCAAGTTGTCCATTTTCTAATTCCATTTCATTTAAAATCATAAAAGTATTTTTAGCAAGTTGTAATTTACCAGGAATAAGTCTCTCGAGTTCATAATCTTTTCTAGAAAACAAAAAAAAAAAGGATTTTAACAAAACTATAAGATTTTGTATTAAATAAATTTTATACCTTGGAATGTATTGGGATTTATTCATATTTGGCACTGTAATCGTTTCATAAGTGCTATGAGTGAAAATCTCTTTGAGAAGATCATATATACGTTTTGGAATATTTAAATCACTTGGAACTTGTGAAATATTCAGTGAAATTTTTCCTAAAATATCGGGTTCTCGACGCATATATCTGTTGCGAAAAAAAAAATTAAAAGTATTTGTATATATGAACCGTGTTATTCAATGGTGTGTCAAAGACCAAAAAATTCAAAATTGAGTTAAGCATGGAATATTGTTTCAAATGCTTTAATTAATAGTATTTTTTATGAAATATGTCCTAAAAAAATTTATTTTTTAATGTAAAAGCATAAAATTATTTTTACAATATTTCAATGCAGGATTTTACATTTTTCAATAATGATTTATGTACTTAACATGTTGTTTCGTAATACTTAATTTGAAAAGAACAATTTTTCATTTATGCGTCAAGTGCAAGACATCGTAAACAACTATACGCTTGAGATATATTGTTGCGCTTATGCCCTAAGTATTTTCAATTATGAACACCGGCATCGCTATTGTTTAGAGGTATTTAATATAAACTCAAGAAAATATTAATTTTATCTATTTCAAATTTATATATTCAATACACTATTACTATATTCCATTTGTTGAAATTTAATACAAGTATTTCATAACCTACAAAAATTATAATTCATTTTTTAATTTCTTTTAGCCTAATTCTATAATGTTTTCTATCTTTTTCTATGAACTATATATATATATATATATAATTTTCCAATTAACAATAAATTAATATCGTTTAATTGAGTTTTAACCAGTGTGATTTTAACAACCAATAAAAAGTTATTTACCAAATAATATTATATATATTTTTTCCCTTAAATAAACAAAAATCATTTTTTTTTTTTTTTTTTTTTTGAAAAATGAGAAAAATTTTCTCTGAATTCGTAGACGTCAAAATTTAATTTTTTGATATTATTCCTGATAATGAAAATGAAGATGAGGATGAGGATCAGTGCGATTTCGAAAAGACAACAAAATAAATAATCTTAGGTTAGGTTAGGTTGAAGTGGTCGTAATATTAAGTCTATTTCATTATTATAACTTTGATTTACTGTTTCCAAGCTATTTATTCAGAAATTAATTGATGAGAAAATTTTGATATCACTTTGTATTTAATTTTAAAATATTAAGACTATTTAAAATTGATGAATGTGATTTTGATAAAAAGTTTCTATGCTACTAGTATTAAATATAAAGAGACTTTGAAGCATTTTTTGCAAATATAATTGGACTTAGAGAATTTTTTCAATCATGGGTCAATGGACTTTGAAGCATTTTTTACAAATATATATCGCACATAGAGAATTTTGTAAAAATAATTTTTTATATTTTATTTTTTTCCTCTAAATTAGTCATATTTTTAGAGATAATTTATGAATATCTGCCATAATTACAGTATTTACTTGCACAATTGACAAAAAAAATGATATATAATCTAATAAAAACAATTTAAATCAGAAAAACTTTAATGTTGATTTTCTCAAAACTCGATATTTGGTCTTTGACACACCATTGAATAACAGGGTTCATATATACATAGCGCGTCAATAAAAACGTAACATTTTGTTTCTTCTTAAGAAGAGCTGTTCTAATCTACCTTAATGATACTCTAATTTAAGAAACATTTAATATGAAATATTTTATACCAGCGGTTCCCAACCTGTGGGCCGCGGGCTGATTGGAACTGGGCCGCGGAGGAAAGATACACATTATATAAAATTATAGTTCCAGGATGACCGAGGTGGTTTTTTTCTTTTGATAAATTTGAAAAAAACTAAAAAGTATTATACCTCAGTAAAGTAATAGTACCCGAAGTATCCCAAGGACGAAATATAGCTTAATTTCATATTGGTACTTAAAATTTCAAATATTTCAAAACAAATTTTTGAAAAAATTAGAAAAACTAAAAAATACAAAAGTACTAATATGCGGGGATTCCCCAAAGACGAGATTAATCATAATTTGTTTTTATACGGTAAATAGGAAATATTTAAAACCTGAAAGAGATCGGTAAAGAAAATTTTTGAGAAAAATGGAAAAAGTACAACGGTAAAGTACTAGTACTCAAAATTTTCCAAAGATGAGATCAAACGAAATTTGTTTTCTATACCAGAAATAGAAAATATTTAAAATTTGAAAGAAATCGTTCAAGATAATTTCGAAAAAAATGGAAAAAACTAAAAAAGTACATCAGTAAAATACTAGAACCCGAATTTTTCAAAAGATGAGACTAGCACTGTTAGAGCCGTTTTCGAGAACCGATGTGCTTACAAACGAACAAACAAACATACTCGTACATTTTTTTTTCGGAAAAAAATGGGCCGCACATCAAAAAAGGTTGGGAACCACTGTCTTATACATTTCTAAGTAAATTTAACACAAATTCATATCATTTTTAATAAATAATTACAACTTGAATAAAACAAAGACAAAAATGTCGATTTTCAATTTGTGGGACAAATGGATATTAATTATAAATTTTGTTTTTATAAGAATTTCCAATAAAATAGACAGAGAAAATGGAAAGAATATTTTAAAATTTAAAAGGTTATATTTGCCGAGATTAGCAGGATTTTCTTAATTTGAAATGTTTAAAACAATGAAATGATTGTCTTCTGCTGAAATATAAATTTTCTTGATTTATTTATTTAATAATTACAGAAACTAGTTTCCAGAACATTTGTCCTCTTCATCAGTCTGATATAATATACAGTATTTTACATGAAAATTACATGACGAAATTATCATAGATAATCACATCAATGATAATTTCGTCATGTAATTTTCATGTAAAATACTGTATATTATATCAGACTGATGAAGAGGACAAATGTTCTCGAAAACTAGATTTCTGTAATTATTAAATAAATAAATCAAGAAAATTTATATTTCAGCAGAAGACATTGTTTTAAACATTTCAAATTATTTTAAAATTTTAGAAATTTCGACATTTTTGTCCTTTGTTTTATTTAAATTGTAATTATTTATTAAAATGAAATGGTATTTGTGTTAAATTTACTTAGAAATGTATAAGATAATTAACAGGGCCGAATCTAGGGGGGGGCGTGGGTGCATATGCCCCGGGCGGCGCTATCAGGGGGCGGCAATTAAAGAAAGATTTACTAAAAAAAAAGGTAAAATGATATGAATTTTTTGTGTAGAAAATTTTAAGGAAGGGGCGGAAAATTAAATTTTGCCCTCACTAAAAATTTCCTAGTTCCGGCCCTGATATTTAATATTAAATGCTTAATAAATAACAGTATCATTAAGATAGATTAGAACAGGACTTGTTAAGAAGAAACAAAGTGTTGTTCCACTATTTTTGACGGATAGTGTATATATATGTATAATATTTCCAACATCCAATAATATCAATATAATCGTTAAATAAATATGCAGAATACTTTCTAATTCACAAATACTCGTAAATTTTCTTACACTCCAGATAGAAAAAGGCAGAGAAGATATTCCGCTGCTATCGCATCTCCCAATAAAAGTTCGGTTAAAAGTAGTTTGAATTCTTGCCTGATAGCCGAAGCATTGCTGAAGATCAAATCTAAAAAAAAAAAAAAGCAAAAAAAAAGGCATACAATTTTGTGAATTGTTATTTAGTGCACTAGTTGAGTGTAAAGACAGACCTGTTGATAAATCATTATAGAGAGGATTCCAATGATCGATTTTGGAGACCGTTAAAGCAAAGAAGTTGAGGCAAAAAGTGAGGGAGGGGATACTCTCCGAGGAGATTTCTTTTGTAGGTGATGACATAGAAATGAAACCAGTGATTTCAATTACTTCATTTAAATGCGGCAATTCTAACGGAGATGGAAGCTGAAAAAAATAATATGTAACGTTATCGACGTATATGCATAATAAATCTAGCAAAAAAGTTTACTTCTTTTTTGGAGGTTGGAAGGCACAGATGAAATATAATCGAACTTTTATTATTTGAGATTGTGCATAAATTTCCTAGTTTCGGGGTCACGTAATGGATCATCGTCATTTGTTTCCACACCTGACGATAGTCCATTTGTGATCGGGAAACCAGGAGAATTATGCGCAAACAATAAAAGTTTTCCTCAAATAACTTTTATTTCATCTTTTCACCTGAATTCAATAATAAATTATGTTTATGGTGGATAATCCGGTGCTGGTTTACTATCCTGTTCATTGATTCAGATCAAATCTCAAATATTGGGGTGTTCTGATCTGAATTTTTTCAGTTCAGGTGAATTAAAAACTAATTTAAATATTATTTCAACTCACGAGGACTTTGCAAAAAGTAGTTGGAAAGGAAATAGGTCTCCTCAGTCAGAGATAAAATTAATAATAATAATAATTAATATTTAATAATAATAACAATTAATAATTATTAATAATAATAAATAATTATTAATTAATAATATTAATAATTATTAATTTATTTATTAATAATAATAAGTAATTAATAATTTACAACATATAAATTTTTAGGATTATAAAAAAAAAAATCTGGTGTGACTGGCGCACAGCACACAACTTTCTCTTACCTTCGGTAATCGAAAGTTGTGTACTGTGCTTGTCACACCAGATTTTTTGTGTCGACATGTATTTAGTTCCCGACAGTACGGAACATATGAATTCAGATGTAAAATTTATAAGTATGGGAAAATATTTATATTTTGTTACCATGGCAACCATTTCTCCTATCTTCCCTATGAAATACAAGAGTAAAGTGGTCTTCAGAAGATTTCAATCGCAAAATGAGAATATACATTTTAAAGAGCATCTAAAAAATGATTGATTTTTGAATTTAAAAAAAAATCGTTGGAGCAAATTTTGAGAAAATCGAAAAAAACTGAAAAAGTACATCAGTAAAGTACTAGTACTCTTTGGCCGATTTTGATTAAAAGCTTATTTTTCCGGTCCAGGAGGATGTTTAACTTAAATATAAAATTTCAGCCTCATAGCTCAATTCCTTCATGCTTAAAATTGAACACAGACACACCCACACACCCACCCACACACCCACACACACCCACACACACACCCACACACAGACAGACCATGTCGCGAAAACCACTTTTTTTGGATTCAGGGGACCTCAAAACGTGAAGATCCATCAAAATCTCGACATCGAATTTTTGACATGAATCCAATACTTTCTCTCTATATATATATTACATATAACATAGGTAAGAGAAAGTAAAAAACACTTTCCCTTTCACAATCACATTCACACTCCCAACACTCGACAAAATGCGTGAATGGGGTCTGCGCTGGTTACATGTCGTACGCCAAGAGAGTAGGGGCGTATGAGGATGGCGGGTAATGATATGGGGCCTCGACGACAATGAAGAGGAGCACATAGGATGACTTGGCTTCAACAGGTCAAGATAGGGATATGACTTGTCGGAGACAACAGCATTGGATAGGTGGCAAAGAGGTAAGTTGAAATGCTCTTGGCCGACTCGCACCGCGGGAATAACCTGTAAAGAGATGAAGAAGAAGACTTACATTCACAGCCTTTTCTGCAACTTAGGCCATATAAGACTTTCACGATAACCGTTATGAATATATATTATTATTTGGGGTCCAGGCATTCTTATTTAAGCCATTTGGCTTAA
>JAKCPI010029570.1:0-16050 GCA_023213315.1 Euborellia annulipes | reverse complement strand
TGTGTGATGTGAGACAGTCACACCAGATTTTTTCGGCATCGGATGCTAAATGGCCCACGTCCCTATTTATTCAAATTCATTGCTATCCCATTATCAATAAATAAAATATTTTGATTTATTTATCGATATTTCTTTATAGATTTTTACTTTTTTTATAGAATAATATTTTATTCACTCCAAATGCTTATAAAATTACGTTGTTAATGCACTCACACAAGAGATGAAATCAGGTTGAAACAATAGAAGATCCTCGCTCTTACCTGTAACAATAGAAAATAAGAAAATTAGAAAAAAAAAAATAAATTAGATGTACAGGCTAGCGTTTGGTAAACAAATGGCTTAAATAAAATCATCGGACTGTCTAAGATCCGAACCCGCGATAGTATAGAAGGCCAGCACGCTCAAGCCTTGCAGCACGCTAGCCACTACACCACGGCACGAGGGCAACCCTGACTATAATAGTAATAAACATGTTTAGTGAAGATCGAATAGCGAAATCATAATTAATTATTATTATTTGTTCTTGATTTGTTCAAGATATAAAATTTCAATTGATTGGCTAATTTTCTAAAATGATAAATAGGTATCGATCGTTGTTTTGATCTTGGCCTAAATTTTCAAATCTAATTTAAGAATTCAAGAAAAAAATAAATTAATAATAATAAATAATAAAATATATTGAAATATTATAGAGGTGTGGGACAAGCAAATGCCTCCCCCCCCTTGGAGGCCCTGGTTAGACATATTTAAATTTTAAAAGTTTAAAGTATTCCTTAATTTCTGATGCGAAATCAAGAAACAACAGAATGTCTGAGCTATAATCAAATATTATTACACTGTGTAACTGTCTAGTGTTATTTTTATTAATAGATCATTGCTAGATATTCATTGACCTAGAAATTCGTTCCTTCTGTTTATTTACATAGATTATTATTTTTTTTTTATTGAACGTAGGCTCCGAAAGATTTTGAAAGTTCAAGGCCTGTCAGTTGATTTTATTAAAATTTTTGAATATTAAAAATGACATCAACTTTCTATCAATCTAATAATATCGACCTTAATAATAAATTTTATATTCTAATAATATATATTTAAAAGTGATAAGAGAAATATTAGATAGTATATCAAATAGAAAAAAGTCTAGGTGGAGGTAAAATGTAATATGAGAAAGGAGGGAATTTTTGGGTCAAAGAAAAGACAGAGATTAAAAAAAAAAAAAGCTAGAGATTGAAATCTGGATAGGTATCCATAAGTGAGAAAGACGGTTGTGTATTTTGTTAATGTTTGAATAAAAAAGAACTAAAAATAAAAAGGACATTAACCTATAATAAAAAAAAATATTTGGTTAATAACACGCGAATAAAATGATAGCAGATAATCAGAGGATATGTACTAAAAGGAAAGTTGTGTAGCCAGGAAATATTATTCCATGTTTACAAAAAAAAAAATATTAACATTTTGTTTTTTCATAATTATAATATATTTGGATATTAAAAAAAATCTGGTGTGACTGGTCGTACAGCTCACAACTTTCTCTTACCCTTCGATAAGAGAAAGTTGTGCACCGTGCTTGTCACACCAGATTTTTTTGTGTCGAGATATATTTAGTTTCCCATAGCACCTTAGTTTCAAACTTGCATTTTAAATGTTGACTGCTTGAAATAAACTAGGGTTATTTTTCAAAATTTTAATCTCACATTTAGAGATTTTATAAATAATAGAGAATCCTAAATAAATATAAAATTTCATAATAATTGGAAAAAAAATGTTAAATGTGTAAAAAGTTCGAAAGTTGAAAGCTTTTGAATCGAAATTAACATGCAAATCCCCATAAGGATTTAACATTGGCTCTATGGAACGAAGAGCCGGAAAATGAATTTGAAAAATCTGAAATTCATCAGTAAAGTGATTTCAAACAATTTTCACGAAAAATTTTACTGATATACTTTTTAAAGAACATCTAAAAAATAATTGATTTATGAATTTTAATCAAAATCGTTCAAGCCAAGAGAAAACAGAAAAAACTGAAAAAGTGTATCAGTAAACTACTAGTACTTTTTGGTCGATTTTGTTAAAAAGCCTCCTGTCACGTGCCAGGGGGGTACCTAACTTCAATATAAAATCTCAACCTCGTAGCTCATTTCCTTCATGCTTAAAAATGTCCATAAACAGCTAGACACACAAGCACAATAATATTCCAGATTTGTCATTCAATAAATAAAAGCCAATAATTTTTTAAAGCCTTTATTTCAGCATCTGAGGCCATTTAGACATCGATCCCATTTAAGCAAATTAATTATATAATTTGGATAAATTTTTGCCGCTCTAAAACCTTATAATTATCTAGGAACCGTTTAATATTTCCTAATATTTCAGTTTATTTTTTAAATATACAGTAAAGCTATAATGGAAATATTAATATTATAATTAAAATTGATTTAACGTCTAACCTTTAGGAATTAATTGAGCCCTTTCTCAGAACAGACAAGGTGTTTTAATAAAAATTTTCTATTTAAATATTCATTTATATAGGTGAGTAGAAATCATTTAATTATAGGCTCGGAATTTTAAAAAAATTTGAAACGAAGTCACAGTCCTTTTTGGGTCAGTGATTTGTCACTACAGAGTCCCGTGGGAAATCAAATTAATTATTATTAAATATTTTTTAAAAATCTATACATGCCAGAAATATCGAAAATATTATGTGAGTCAATAAAACATTTTATTTTAATTTTGGTCACCGTCAAAGGCCGAGATTCCCAAAACACACGATTCAAACGAAAAAATTATAATCAGTATGCATCCATTCATTGTGTGTTGCCTATTCTAAAGGAAATTCTCGTTTTCCATAAGCGATAAAATTTTCGAAATTCTGACAACAATTTAAATAAATACCGATAAGTTCAAAATATTTATTTTTATTTGGTGTGAAGTAAGTTTGGCAGACACTGTTTAATCTTCTATTATATTCGTAAAGTGCTAAGATATAAAATATTTTTGACGATTGAACGCTAAAATAACTGACAAAGAAATCATTGACGTCAGTTAATCTTCTTTGTTAATTACTAATCCATACTAGCAAAATAAATAAATTCGAAGGATGCAAATAGGCAATCAAATATTTAATTTAATAAATTTAAATTTAGTCTCTAAAAAACCGTAGGCTCTAGTTGAAACTTAGGGATGAATGAAAAGTGAAAAATTAAAAAGACCAAATTAATAAGTAAAATATATGTCTAATCGTTAGATAGAAGATTGATATTAAGTATAGGGAAAGAGTGATAGGGAAGATTGACTTAGGTCTGGTAGCTCGTAGTTGAAATGGGCGAAGAGTAAATACCAGGTAAATGTACATTAGAGCAAAATTTTTCTCTCCCGAATTATGATACTAATTTTAAAATTTAAACAGTTGTCGTGTGCTACATTTTTCAATGCCATGGAACACATTTTCTATGATTAATCCTCAAGGATATGAACGTAATTTTAAAATTTTATTTTACATAAACCATCTTCACGGTCATTTCACTATTTTCTGGTACGATTAAAATTGTTTGGGTTATTTTTAAAGGACAACAAAAAAAATAATAAATAAATATAAACAAAAAACAAGAGGCGTCTGGCATTATTTTTGCCCATAGTCGAGGTGAAATCACGCGAAAATGCGCCTCGCTTTTCTGACTACAAGAGCGAGAAAATATTTTCACTTAAATAAAACCCCTTCAGGATTTTATTTGTTTCATATATCCTCGCATTTATATAACTCAGAAAAGCGAGGCGCATTTTTTGATTTCACTTCGACTATGGGCAAAAATAATGCGAGGCCATTTTTGCATCTCCAATGTTTTTTGGATGAGATTTCACTTCTTTTTTGTGAAATATTACATTTAAATATTATTTAATCATTTTTGTTTATTAAATATTAAGTTGCCCCAGACTTGGCATAGTTGGCAGCGCGCCTGCCTTGTATACCAAGGGTAGGGGGTTCGGATCCCAAGCAATCCGATGATTTTATTTAAGCCATTTGGATACCAAATGCATTATTTTTTATTTATAATAACGGATATCGTCTAAGTCTTATATGTCATAAGTTACCGAAAAGACTGTGAATGTGTGTGTGAGTGTGAATGGGAAAAAAGTGTGAGTGTTAAAAAAAAAATTAAGTTATCTCATGAATAGATCTTTTATTATACATTCCAAACAGAAAAAATATAAATGCATCGTTTTGGTATCCATTCAAATTGTTAAATATATGATTTGAACAAATTTTATAAAATTTTAGGATTTTTACTTTGATTATGTTGGTAGAATGTAAGTACATCATTTGGTATCCATTCAAATTGATTAAACATAGGATTTGACCACACCACACGCACACATGGACACACACAGACAGAATGCCAAAAATGTTTTTTTTTTTTTTGACTCAGGGAGGTCCAAAACGTGGAGATTTATTTTTTAGATGCTCTTTCAAATGTATATTCTCATTTTGCTCTCAAAATTGTTTGAAGCACACTTTACTCTTGTTTTTCATAGGAAGATATGGTAACAAAATATAAATATTTTCTCATGTTTATAAATTTTACATCTTGAATTTTAATATATCGTTGGACACTAAAAAATCTGGAGTGACAAGCACAGAACACAACTTTCGATTAAGGTAAGAGAAAGTTGTGTGCTGTGTGACAGTCACACCAGATTTTTTAGTAGATATAACAATCTAGACACGATTTAAATAATAACATTTTATTTGCCTATGGTTATGATTTCGCCATCTAACCCGGATCCAATTAACCCTAAATATATTGAGGAGAGGAGGAGGCGGTCGTTTCCCTCCCCTCAACCCTAAGCCAAGTGTCCATAATCTCAATATAAAAATTTTCTAACCTTACAAGGTCTCTTAAGGCTATTGACTTCTCTGCCTCTCTTTCTCTCTTGCAATTTGCAATTTATTAAATGATGATAGATTGTGAGGATGGAGGAATTGGAATAACTTAAAAAAAATTTCTTCAATAAATCAGGATAATGATAATAATAAGTTAATAAATGACGTAATAAAGAATTCATTAACATAATTAAGTTTTTTTTTTTTAAATTATACGCTTAATGTAATCTTTTGTTGGCTTTATACGATCTCTAAGAAAACAATAGGCCGAAAAACTCAACTAAAAATAAATATTGCCGTAACGTGCCATGTCCAATAAGCTAATTAAACGTAATTAAATTGCGAGTTTATCGCCAAACTAGATAACAAAAATTTAATCAAAATATTATATAACTAAGTCCATTCTTTTTTTTTTATTTTCAAAAATAATTTAAAATTTTTGTAAAAATTTAAAACAGGCAAAATTTTAAAAATATTTCTTCAACTAAGTAGGGACCATCTAAGTATTACGTAAACCTATATGGGGCTATCCAATTTGCTTGCCTTCGCTGACAATGAAATATTAAAGCAAATCCTCGAAAGAGCCAAAAAAATGTAAAAAGAAAAGAAAATGTTTTAAAACACACACTATTTTACTCATCAACAATGTTATTTTGGTAAATGTGTTATCATGTTATTCAAATAACACTAGTAAAAAATCCGGTAGCGGTTTGTTAAATTTATACAATAAATTCAAACCCCTAAATGGTTGCAATCAGTAGCCGAAAAGGGTTAAAAAAAAAACACTAGCAAAAACATGAAGGTCTCATGTTAAAGGGTTATCAAAAGGAATTTTTTAATATCTATTTAGATTAACAGCCTTAACAAGATAACATTAAAGGACAATATCCAGGAAGAGGTGGGGGTAATATGGATGGAATGGGACACACAGACAGACGATGCCCACTTTTTTGGAATCAGGGGACCTCAAAAACGTGTACCATTATCAATATCGATATCGAATTTTTGAGATGAATCTCTCTCTATATATTATATATGTCGTAGACAGATCGTGAAATTAGACAGTTCATGAACTGTCTAGACATTTCATGAACTGCAGCCAGATCGTGTAATGGTCAAACAGTTACATGATCTGGCTAAAAATTTTAGACAGTTCATGAAATGCAATTGGGCCTTAGACAGATCGTGTAATGCTCGAGAATTACATGAAATGTCTAAATTTTTTAGGCAGTTCATGAACTGCCTAACAGCAGTTTTGCCGATCGTGTACTGTTTGTAAAGCAAATAAAGATCTCGAAAAAAGTAAATTTTTTTCAATATTATTATTATTATCGATTACTAAATTTTCCAAATCTTCCTCACTTTGTAAATCTTGAGTTAAGGTGCGCGTCTCGGGGTTCTAATTTTGGGAGATTCCAGCGGCCACAAATCTGAAGCTATCTACCTCAATTTTTTTTTTAAATTAAAGCTATTTAAAATGTCTACAACTTATAGAAGCCCTTTTTTTGATTTTTCGAAAAAATAATTTTTTTTTTTTTTAGATTTATTGCATTAAATTACAAACAGTACACGATCGGCAAAACTGCTGTTAGGCAGTTCATGAACTGCCTAAAAATTTAGACATTTCATGTAATTCTCGAGCATTACACGATCTGTCTAAGGCCCAATTGCATTTCATGAACTGTCTAAAATTTTTAGCCAGATCATGTAACTGTTTGACCATTACACGATCTGGCTGCAGTTCATGAAATGTCTAGACAGTTCATGAACTGTCTAATTTCACGATCTGTCTACGACATATATATACATAGGTAAGAGAAAGTACAAATTACTCATACTTTAAATATGTTGGCGAGAGATCAATTTTAATTTTTTACTTTATTATAATTCTTATTTTGCCCAATAGGAAAAAAATATTTTGCTACTTGAAGTCTTTTGGAGAGGGGGTGGGGGGGGAGGGGGGGTGTTCCCTCGGACTTATGGACGGGCCCCTCTAAACCGAAATCCTTGTTGCTTACTGGATATATGCATAAAACTTGAGATAGTGGAAGACATCGAGAAGTACTAAAGACTGGAAAGACTCGAAACAAAAAAAGTAATAACTATATATGGACCCTGTTATGCAATGGTGTGTCAAAGACCAAAAAATTCAAAATTGAGTTAAGCACGGAATATTGTTTCAAATGCTTTAATTAATAGTATTTTTTATGAAATATGTCCTAAAAAAATTTATATTTAATATTACTTGCACAATTGACAAGAAAAATTATATATAATCCAATGAAAACAAAAAACTTTATTGTTGATTTTCTCAAAACTCGATGTTTGGTCTTTGACACACCATTGCATAACAGGGCCCATTTACGAAATCATAAAATTCTTTTTTTCGGTCTTGGTCTTATCCCTATACGTATTCGACACTTGATGAGAACGAATTTTGTGGAAAAAGAAACGGCTCGGGTAACTCGTGGTCGTCAACAAAAGAAAATGAGCTCATGAGAGTAGAATATAAAGAAATATTTAAATTTGTTTGCCAAAAAAGGATACTAATTCGAAAAAGGATGACATGACATACTATATATCAAAATTTATTTTATGCATGATAAATCTGTTTAGGAGGGGGTGGGGGGTGGGGGGGGCAAAGAGGAACACGTGCCCACACCAAAATTCTCTCTTTTAAATTTTATATTGTTCTAAATAAAATAATTCAAAATGTATCTACGAATATATATAGAAACTGTAAAAATAATTAAACTAAATATCTTTAGCCCTCTGGCCTTGGTATAGTGGTTAGCATGCTGGCTATTTGTACCAAGGGTAGCGAGTTCGCATCCCGGCCCATGCGACAAAAATTTATTTAAATTAGATTGGCTACCAATTAATTAAAATAAATAGGGACGTGGTCTAAATGGCCATAAATGCCGAAAACGAACATATGGTAAATAAAAAAAATATTTATCTTTGGCGAAATTTGAGATAGGCTTACCTATTTGTAAGTAAATGTAAAAAAATTAAGTTCCCCCCCCCTCCAAAAACAAAGTTGAAATAACGCTACTGAAGAACTAATTTCAATAGATTTTTTTTCTGGATGGCTAGATTAATTAAATGAGATAACGATAAATATAATTTAATAATCATTTATCATCATTATTCAAGATTTATTTATTTCTTTTTTTTTTTTTCTTTTGAATAGAAAGCGCAGACCAGATCGATTGTTACACAATCTAATCTAAAACTAAAATATTTGAGATAATAGCTGAAGCCCTAGAGGGACGAGAGACATTTTTTGCAAGCATTTAACCCAATTGCAAAGATCCGCGAACGAATAGAGGGCACAAGGCTGCAACCCGGATCCTACACTCCTTATTTTTTTCTTTTTTTGGTCAGATCTTTTAGGGTTGCTGAGTCCTTGGCCAGTAAGATGATGACGAAATGCAAAAAAAAAAAAAGAGAACAACGAGCTGAGATAAGTAATTGATATCCTAATTACTTTTCAGTACCCGCCCCCTCGTTATATAAAAATCCACAGGAATGAATTAAACATTCAAGAAATGTTTAATGCAGCTGTCTAACTAAAAATATTTACAATAGAATTAATGAATAGAGAAGAAATCAAATTTTTTTAAGGATTATTTTTGGAATTTTTCTAAATAATTATTCAACTTTACAATAATTATACAATAAGAACCATATATAAGTATTGTAGTCTATAATGTAAAAAATCTGATGTAATGGTCGCACAGGACACAACTTCCTTCGATAATTGAAAGTTGAGTTCTGCGCTTATCACACCAGGCCGTACATTAGAATTCAAGATTCTTTATTTATTTTTTTTTTTAAATTTGTTTTAAGGCCTTCTAGACCTAATCCCTATTTATTGGAAGCCAATTCAATTTAAAAAAAAAAATTTCTCACTTGGGACGGGAACTCGGGACCCCAGGCATACAATTTATAAATAAAGCAAAATATTTATATTTTGTTACCATGGCAAACATTTTTTTTTTTTATAAAAAAACACTTTTTTCCCATTTGGTATCCAAATGGCTTAAATAAAATCATCGGACTGCCTGGAATCTGAACCCGGGACCCTCGGTATAGAAGGCAAGCACGCTATCAACTACACCAGTGGTTCCCAACCTGGGGGCGACCCCCAATGGGCGATTTGGATTTTCAGGGGGGCGATAATGGCGGGGGGTGGGGGGGGAATATTCAAAGGGGGAAAATTATTAGAGTTAACTAAATAAATAATAAATCAGCAGAAAATCTCCTATTTACAGGATGGTGGGAAAGAAGAGGAAAAATATTGTCATAAAAATAGTCTGAAGATAATTCCAATCTAGAATTGATTAATAATTTTTTGTCATTTTTGTTTTCATTAAATAAAGATTGACCGAAAAAGATCCATTTTTGTTATTTTCTCATAAAAATAAATTTTATTAGATTTTAAGGTTACGGCGAGGAAGAAAGGGAGTTATCTTATTTTTTTTAATTAACACTGTCGTCAGAAAGAAAGGGTTTTTTTTTAATTCATGGAAAAAGAAAGGGGGGGGGAGGGGGAGGAACAACCACCAAAAGGGGGGATGGGCCAAAAAAGGTGGGAACCACTGCAAACCCGAGAACTCCATTTCCCCCTTGAAATACAAAAATTAAGGCGGCTACACAGGTAATAAACTTGACAATCATGCACGTACAGTGAGGGGACAATATTAAGTCTCACCCATGGTTTTTCTATTTGTGATTATTTCATTGTTTTTATAAAAGAAAATAAAAATCGTTTTTGAAACTTTTCTAGATTTGAACCATGAAAGTTTCCATTGAAAAATATATAATATTTTTTTTTAAACAATGAAATAATCACAAATAGAAAACCGCAGGCGTAATATTGTCCCTCACTGTACAAGCGAATTGTAGCGTCTGTAGGAGAATTTCGCGCAGCATTATTGTTGTTTTTACAAAAAGATTGCACGTGCATGCTTGTTTGCAGTTACGCATGTAGCCGCCTTAAGTTGTGCTTCAAACAATTTTTGAAGCAAAAAGTGTGAATATACATTTTAAAGAGCATCTAGAATTATTTTAATCAAAATCGTTAGAGCAGATTTTGAGAAAATGGTGTCACGGCCCAGGAGCTAATATTACTTCATTTGTCAACAAACAAGATAAATGTTACCATGGCTGTGAATATGCATTTTTGGAAAAAGTACATTAGTAAAGTACTAGTACTATTTTTGCAGATTTTGTTTAAAAAGCTTATTTTCACGCTCTAGGGAGGTGTTTAACTTAAATATAAAATTTCAACCTCATAGCTTAATTCCTTCTTGCTTAAAATTGAACACAAACACACAGACAGACCATGTCGCGAAAACCACTTTTTTGAATTCAGGGAACCTTTAAAACGTTTATATCCACCAAAATTTCGACATCGAATTTTCGACATGAATACATATATAGAGGTAAGAGAAAGTAATTATAAGGACAAGCGAATTATACAGTAATAATTTCGTGAATAAGTTTTATTAGAGGTTGTGGCAAATGCGGCACACCTCCCCCCCCTACCTTTTATATATAATTAAATAATTCTTAAGGTGGAGCGAGTGAGAGTGACCTAGGAGGTGATCACGTGATTAATGACATCATCATCAAGAGCGAGGAGAGAAAAGGGGAAGGGAGGCCAGTGAACTATAAACCAACAACAAGAAATTATAATCGAATTATATAAGTGAACATTGACTCTATGTGTGTGTGTGTATTTTAAAAGGGTATTCATCAATTAAAATACAAACATTGAAATTAACATTAAACAATTATAATTTGTGAGACATTAACAGAATAAAATTTGTTTAAAATTCAAATATCGAAGCAGCAGAAATGAATGAAATCTTATTAAAATCGGTACAGTGGCTTCTGAGTTAATTCATTAAATAAATATAATTATAATATCACATTCCCTCTTTCCGGGCAAGAGTGTTGTGTGTGAATGAACTTTAAATACAAGTTTGGGTGTGTCAATTATTTGTAAATCATGCGTTGCAGAAATTGCTACTGTAAAATGATCGATAGCATTGTGAATGATCATTTAGGATTAAGACAATATAACTCCTCGGTGGTTTAGAGGTTAGAAATATTGACAAATGTCAATAGTGATCTACAAACCAACCGGAGTAGTATTTATTTAAATCGTTTGAATACCGAACGGCATAAATAAATTTTAAACGTTTAAGTCCATAGGGCCGGGGGTCAGAAAGGTTTCCCGCTCCCGCTTCCCGGCCCCGTTTCAATTCCCAAAGAAAAAAATTAATTTAATTATTTAATAAAAATCATTTGAAATAAATAGGGATGGGGTCTAAAGGGCCTTAGATAAAAAAAAAAACAAAAAAAAAAAAAAAAAAAAAAAAAAAAAAAATCCATATAAACTTTGATGATACCAAGGGCGGATCCAGAGGAGTTTTTTGGGGAGGGGAAGAAGGGGGGGGGTAATGTTTTGCGTTGTGTCGCACATCACACAACTTTCTCTTATTTTCGGTAATTTAAAGTTGCATTCTGTACTCATTTACCATATCTTTTGTGACGAAATAGATTAGAACACACACACACACACCCCCGACAGATTATTTTTTGAAATCAGCGACCCTCAAAACGAGTATTTCCATCAACATCCTCGACTATCGAAAGTAAAAATATATATAGTTTACAAATCAAATTTTGGTACAATTTTATATTAAAAATTCCAAGAAAAATATTTTTCTCAAATCTTGGGGGAGAGGGGTAGATAAATGCCCCCGTTACCCCCCTCCGTTGATTGATACACATTATTTAAATATATTCTGGGGACTCAGGCACACCGAAAGGACTTAATAAAAAAGACAAAAGAAAAATTACTTGGTCATTTGGGATGCCTATCGTCCAAGGCATAAGAACGAACAATAGGACATCTATCAAAATTTAATTTTAAACTATAGTTGCGTGGAAAGGAGTCAGCTAAGGAAAATAAAAAACAAATTTATTCTGTCGACGTTTCGAGAGCCCGTCGCGCTCTTCCTCGGGACAGTATAAGTAGGGGGGCAGGGGGGCCCCCCCCCCCCCCCCCCCCCCCCCCCCCCCAAATTCATATAATATAATATAAATATAAACAATAAAATTATGAAAAATAAAAAAAAAATTAAAAATTTTTGTTAAAAAAAAAATTTCAAAAAAAAAAATTCTCCCACCCCCCCCCCCCCCCCCCCAAAAAAAATTTTATATACCCCCCTGTATAGTGTCCAATAATATAGATGGTAGTGACAAGATAGTCGGTTGACATTATTAAACAATCTCAACAAACAATGTGTTTATTAAAGCTTTTGTGGTTTGAAATATTAGCTTATTAGGAGAATTTTTTTTTATTATTAAAAATTCTTCTAATAATGACATTAACAATGTATTCGTTGAAAGACTCAACAATGATCTTAATATCATACAACGGCATGTCTTTAATTGAAAGGTTACTTGTACAATGGCACACACACACTCACAACCAGTATAATAATTAATTTAATTTTAAAATCTTGGCTTGTTTTCCTAATTCATTCATCCTAAAGTCGATTTTGATTCATTGTTCCAGATTGATTATGTAGCGTTTTAGGGATAGTAGTGCAAATTTTAAATAATTTTTCTTGAAGAAGCTCTTATGCCCAGTTGTTCCAACACATCTTAGATCTTAAGCTCGCCTTGAGCCTTCCAATACCTAAAAAGCGAAATGTGGCATTTTACCTATTCAACAATTTATAGGATTTTTTGAAATCAATATATTTTTTATTTATTTATGCGATGTAGGCACAAATAGAGGATCTTAAGATCCGATTTCCTGATTTCAAATTCATTTGTAAGATGTAAGACGAGCTTAAGATCTAAGATGTGTTGGTGCAAACGGGGCATTAGTGAGCTTAAAAGCTCGAGTTGTTATATAAATAAGCATCTGCGCATGCGTACACCGTCCTGGAGCAATGCAATCAAAGCGCAATATTCTTTCATCTCATCCTTGAATTTGATTAAAAAATCTGGTTGCGACTGGATACAATCGAGGTTCTTTCAAAATAAAAAACAATACGTTTCTTCTTCGTACGCCAGAAATATTATAATAATTAAATAATAAATAATTAAAAAGCACTTCCTTGTGTAAATTGAATTCTCTTATCACTGCCAAGTCAAAAAAAAATAAAATAAAATATTAATGAAGATATCGAATACAAATAAGTAATTTGTATTCTATTTCATATTCAAATAAAAAAAAAAAAGATCGTATAATTAATTGTTTATTAATAATGTTGATTTATAAATATGTTAGTATCCATGTGTGTTTTGGTTATATAATTTGGCGAATTATGAAGGAACGAAGAAGAAGTACGTAAAGTGAAGAGGAGGAGGAGGAAGAGGAGGATGCAACTCGTCATGGGAAACGACTCCAAAGTCAAGGTCGCCTCGGGCATGTGCCTCTTTCGATGACGCTTGCCCATCGACAGGTATCCTACCTACTCCCCCTCCCTCCCTCCCCCTCTTAAAAGAATCTCACTCATGATGGTTACGTCATTATGAAACAAAAAAAATAAATTGTCTTTTGAAATGAATTTAATATGAGGTGGGGAGATGAAGGGGGAGGAGGTATTTCACATATCTTCTATATATATAATAGCGGAGTGTCCATCTTTCCGTCCGTCACGGCGGGTTTGATCACCGAAACCAACGAAATTTTGTGGGGTTATAGAGGACGTTATGGAGAGTCCCGGATCCCGAAATTCTTAAAAGGGGAAGCGAAAAAAAATCCAGAGAATTTGCCTATTGGAAAGCTTTGAGTCGGACAATAGCTCAGTGGTAGAGATTATGCCTCTTGTGCTAAGAGCCAAGGATTCGGATCCCGTCTCATGCGACAAAAATTTATTTCAATAGCCGATCAGGGTCAAAAAGACCTTCGATGTCAAAAAAAAAGACCTTAAATAAAATTAAAAAAAGAGGAGAATTGGAATTTAACTTTTAACCACTAAAACAGGAAGCAAAACTTTTATCTCTGTGTCAAGTCTCAAAAGTACAATTTATATTGTTGAACAATAAAAAAAAAAAAAAAATAATAATAATAATAATCGACTCACAATACTTTGATTTTTATTTTCTAAGATAACGTTTCTGAGACTAATCGACATCCATCCTCAAAAGTGTATTAAATTAATTTCAATTTAAGGAAACAAAAAAAAAAAGATATTTTTAAACGTAGGCTGTACCAAGAGACGCGGGTTCGTATACCGCCCCAGGCGACAAAATTTATTTCAATTGAATTGGATACCAATCAAGTGAAATAAATAGGGACGATGCCGAAAAAGAACTTAACACCACCCCCCACCTTAACGAATTAAAAAAAAGAACCGTAGGCACTAGTTTAAATATTTAAATTTAATAATAATGAACGTAAACACTAGGTTTTGTTTAAAAAAGGGGTTTTATTTGAAAAAAAAAAAGGGCCCCGGGGGCCCACGACCCCCATTGCGCCCGGGCCCTCCTTTTCCTTTTTTGGTTTATATACATTTCCATATTAAAACATCATCATCAGAACCTTATTACAAACTGACAAGTGAGTAATTGAGTTAGTTTGTAATGTAATAAGATTCTGATGATGATGTTTTAACATCGAAATGTACATAAACCAAATAAAACTTCTATTTTAAACTAAAGCTTGTGTTTCTTCTTCTCTCCTCGCCTTCCCGCGATGCGGGATCGGCGGACCTCACTCTTTCCCTCAAACTCTATCACGCGACTGGAAGAAGTGGGACAGACCGGCCCGTCGCACGGTCTAACGCCTGTTGAATAGAGCAAGGAAGAGACAGACAAACAAAGCCTGTCCCAGCTCGGGCAGCTCGTGGTCGCCATCCACATACCCACAAGAAGTGGGACACTGACCGAAAACTAAACCTAGTGTTTAGTTTTCTTAATCTATTTTAATTTAAAAAAAAGATATTTAAATGAATATGTTTAGCCAACCAAACAGAATATTTTAGGCGGATTAAGTTTTTTTTTTTTTTTTTTTGAATCAATCAACTAACTGCCTTCATCCGTTCTGTTAAGCGAATTAATTAAAAACTGAATAGGCCGTATTATCATAAAAACTTATCAGAACGAAGAAAGAGAGAGTCACTTATTAAATAATAAATAACATAATAAGAAATTTGTTGGTGTTGTTGTTGTTGTTGTTATAAATGTAAATTTATATAGATGAAAGATATATATTAAAATTAATAAAAGGGCGGTTCTTTTTGAATTGAAAAGTGAAACGAGAGAGGAGAGGTGGAGTCATTTTAATGACACACAAATAGTTTTGTCTTCAGGTTTATATGACCTCTTTGAGTTGCAAAAAATTATAAATTCTTATATTGCAAAAGAGAAAATAATCGGGCCAAGATTAAAATAAATATGACATCATCATCCATCTTCATTATGCTTATTAAAATGATGAATTATTATTATTATTAATATTAGTTAAGAATTGTAAAAAATTTCTCAAAATTGTCGCTAGGAATGTGAGATCTCAATTGAAATAATGATCCAAAGAATTCACTGTTGGTAGATAAAATGAATAACACAAGGTTAAGTTTCAAAAGGTTTTTATTTTTAGCTTATGGGCATTGTGTCATAGCTCTGAAGATGAAGTGTTAACGTCGAAACGTAAAAATAAAAACCTGTTGAAACTTAACCTAGTGTTATTTATTTATTGGATGAGAATTTAATGATAGAATAGGAGAAGGTTAAATCCCTTTATCCTCCCCTCCTAATTATAAACAAATTTAGAATATAAAGTTATAAATAAATCAAAATAAATGAGAAGGAAAATAAATGAACGAGGAAAAAAAACTATAATAAATTACAGGTTATTATATAACTTGATAGTTTTTTTAAATATACGGTATTTATGGCAAAATACTGTAAGAGAAATTACATATTTAATTTTTTTAAATTATTATAATAATTTATTTGAACATAGCTTCGTTTTTGCTTACTGTCTGAAATACAGGGTGATATATTTTACAAAAATCCAGTGACATCCCCATTGACGGTAAAAATTTTATTTATGGTAAGTTCATCATTATCTTAATACTTGAGGAGGGCGCCACTGTTTTTTTGATCACCCTTTATTCCAGATGAAAGAAAAA
>JAKCPI010029569.1:0-47815 GCA_023213315.1 Euborellia annulipes | reverse complement strand
GTTTATTTCAGGCTTGATAAATAAATAAAAAGTAAAAAATGGATGATTCTAAATTAGTAGAGCATGTTCGGCAACACCCACGATTATTCAATCCAAAATACACTCAATATAAAAATGCAAATCTATATCAAATTTTCTTTAATTAATAAATTATAATTTTATATAATAACAATAGAAATATTTTTTTTTTTAATTTAGTAAAAATATACATTAAAATAACTAGAATTAGATTTATGTAATTTATTTTGAAATAAATTTACTGGGATAGAATAAAGTAATATTCAAGTAAATTCATCTTTTTTAAGGGGGTTCAGGAGCGACGTCTAAACCTACTTTTAAAAAAACTAGACTATTATAAGAAATTTTACAATGCGGTTTTTATTAAAATGAATTGAATTCATATGAGATTATTGGGACATCGAGCTATAATTTTTTTAATGACTTATTAAAAAATTATCGTAATTAATTTTTTTGTTATCAAGCGAATACAAAAAAAACAAGATGTCCCAATAATCTTTTTTTTAATTTAAAAATGAATTTATTGTTATTATTAATCACATATTAATTAAGAAATTTTTAAAATAATCTTAGATGATTTATTTAAAAATCATCTGTGAAATGAGTTCAGCATTCTTGCAATAGATGGCAGGCTAGTCTAACAGCCGATTGCCTAATGGCCTATATCTGGCCTATATTTATATATTTTTATGCTTTTATAAAAGATACATAATATATAATAATATTTATAAAGTATTTATTGTTAAAAGATCAATGAAAATCAACCAAATGTATTAAATATTATTAGCTACTATTCTGACATCTCTTGGCAAATTTTTGAATTACTTGATTTTTTGGGCATACTTTTAATGGCACACAACGTCATCTTAGCGGGAAAAACATGCGTAACACCTTCGCTTCTGCCCCGCCTTAAAGAGATGTTTTAATGCCGGGTGGTTCAAATTGCTTTCTTTTTTGTTTTTATTTATTTATTTATTTAAGGTCTTTTTCGGTATCTATGGCCATTAAGACTCCGTTCCTATTTATTTAAATTGATTGGTAGCCAAAAAATTAGCCATTTTCTAAAAGATAGATAAAAGTGATTACAAATTTTTTTTTATAAATAAAGTATATTTTTAATAAGAATCAAATAAAAAATATTTTTTATTTACCTTTTTAAAATATGGGTGAATATAATGTAATATTTTTAAAAGATTAAATACAATTAACCCCCAACTCGTACTCGGTTAAAACCCTAGTCAGTAAACGCAAGCCCGGTCCCTGTGTGATCGCACTTTTATAGGAATTCAATCATGCGTCTGGGTCTCAAGACGCGCTGCTTTGATCACTCTTCTGCAGCCGAGCGACTCTAGTCGTCTCAGTCGTTGCAAAGAAATTGCACCTTTAGATTAAAGAAAAATATATTCTTAATTATTCAATTTTAGTTCCATGTGAAGATTCTCTAGGAAATTCTAAACTCATTACAAAACATCGGATGCGAATTGGATGCGCGATTTCCGAGTTATAGACAATTAAAGTTTCAGGGTTTTTATTCAGACTCGCTTCACTCTTGTCTAGGCTTTTCTTCACGCGCAGATTCGCTTTTCAAAAACTCGCCATACCTCTCTTATTTTTCGTTGGATTTGTGGAAAAATGCAAAACTGGTCTTTTCAATCAATTATAAAGCTATAAACATTTTTTTATTTAACTACGACCACATAAAATGGGGGTTTATTAATTGCCTTTTACATCTTCAAATTTTAACTGCCTCTTTCATTTTATAATTTATTGTTTTTTAATTAAATAAACACATTTAGGTCTTGCTATTGATTGATTAACTGAGTATATAAAATATTCAAGCAAGAACAATGAAATTTAAGTCTCAAAACGTTCTGAAAATGATTAAAAATTGATTTTCCAAATTTATTTTGACATATTAATTTTTACTTTCTCTTAAAATTCAAAAATCAATTATTTTTTTGATTCTGTTTTCATTTTGCTTTCAAAATTGTTTGAAGACCACCATGGGCGTAACTAGAGAATTTGGCTGGAGGGGGGCCATGGGACCAGCTATCCTCCGGTGGGCCTGGAAAGCCCCATATTCTCTTAATTTATCTTGGAGCAAGGAGCTTTCTGGGGAGGGGGGCACGAGCCTTATGGGGGAGCAAGGCCCCCCGGCACCCCCCTAGTTACGCACACGATTAAAAGGGAGGCAACTTTTTGTCTTCTTGGCCAATCATGTTACAAAAAAGTGGCCAAATTAAAGTGATAGGCGTTTTATTCACTTAATATAGTTACATTAAATTAATAGGGAAAAATTTAGAGTTAATTTGAATTATAAATTTATGTTTCCTCCATTGAATTCAAGTATAAATGGGATCCTCGAATAATCGAATGTGACATATTTAATATCAAGAGTATGAAATTTATCTTTAAAAACAAATAAATTGATTTTTGTTTCATTTTAAGAGATAATTAGGGCCGGTTTTTTGATGTTTGGGTAGTTAGTGGAGTCTCTGTTATATGGCTTTTTTTTGTAGTGCAGAAACCCTCTTAATTTTTATTCTCATAAAATATACGACATCTCATTTATTTATTTTATTTATTTATATATTTTATTTTCTCATCATTTTATTTAAAAATTAAGTATATATATATTTGATATTTTTATTTTGATTCAACTTCTCTTAACAATAAAATGATGAGGTGTGATATATTTTACAATATGTTAAAGGTTAGGACCGCCTGTATCAGAGGTAGCATTTACGTTTCAATTTGCATAACCCAGCCTTCGAGTATATATATATATATATATATATATATATTTTATTGAACTTGTTGATTTTGTGTTCCCATATTGAAGAAATTTAATAATTAATTTTCCAAAATATTTAAAAGATTCAAATTATTACTACGTTACTCTCAGAGCCATGTACTATAAGTGTAATAAGTTTAATTTCAAATAGATTCATTGAAAATTGTGGATTTCTATAGAACATATACATACATACATTTTTCACATTTCATTTTTACTTTCTCGTACCCTATATATGAAATATATAGGAGAGAAAGTATTGCGATCATGTCAAAAATTCGATGTCGAGATTTTGATGGATATACATGTTTTGAGGTCCCCTGAGTCCAAAAAAGTGGGTCCCGCAAATTGGTCTGTGTGTGTGTGTGTGTGTGCGTGTGCGTGTGTGCGTCTGTATGTGTGGACAGATTTTTAGCATGAAGGAATTGAGCTACCGGATTGAAATTTTATATTTAACTTAGGTACCTTCCCACACGCACAAAATAAGCTTTTGAACAAAATCGGCCAAAAAGTACTAGTACTTTACTGATATACTTTTTCAGTTTTTTTCGATTTTCTCAAAATTCCCTCCAAGGATTTTTTTTTTAATTCAAAAATCAATTATTTTTTAGATGCTCTTTAAAATGTATATTCTCATTTTGCCGTTCAAATCTTCTGAAGACCACTTTACTCTTGCTCTTCATAGGAAAGATAGAAATGGTTGCCATGGTAACGGAATTTAAATCTTTTTCTTTTTATTAGATTAAAAATCAATTATTATTTAAATTCCCATTTTTTTTTAATTTTATTTCTGTCTTTAATTGTTTCCGGGAAAACATATCTCACTCTCTCTCTCTCTCTCTCTCTCTCACTTGCAAACATTATCGTCTGTCTCTCCGCCTTCTCTCATAGGCCTAATGTTAATTTCCTATAGGGATTTGTATGTTAATTTCGATTCAAAAGGGGGTCCCCTTTGGAACTTTTTACGCATTTAAAAATTTTTTTTCCAATTCTTATGAAATTTTGTATTTATTTACGATTCTATATTGTGTATAAAATGTCCAAATATGAGATTAAAATTTTGAAAAATAACCATAGTTTATTTCAAGCAATCAACATTTAAAATGCAAGTTTGAAACTAAGGTCCTATGGGAAACTAAATATATCTCGACACAAAAAATCTGGTGTGACCAGCACGGTGCACAACTTTCTCTTACCGAAGGGTAAGAGAAACTTGTGTGCTGTGCGCCAGTCACACCAGATTTTTATATATATAGATATATGTTGAATTTTTAGCCAATGTCTCTGTTAAATTAGCTGTAAGCAAAAGTTCTGGGTACGATTTACCAAAGTGGTGATATTAGAAACCCAAGACTGTCACCAGCATCCTAACTTCACCTATAAAAATAACAGAAGCATTGTTCAATCTATCTCTTTTTTTTGTTATTATTAATTTTATGTCAGTCAGGATTATATTTCTAGGCTATATGGCAAGGTGTTGAAGTTGATTATTTGAATATATTATAATATCCAAGTTGAAACTATGTTCGAGGGTTGGCCAACTCCCACTGACGAGACGAAGCTAACGCATTTCAATTTTTAAATTTTAGTTGAAAAAATAATTTTTTTAAACTAATTATTTTAATTTTGAGTTTGGGCCGCTCCCCCCGCAAAATAATTATATATACCCCTTGAGATGCTTGCCCCTTGTCCATGGTTCGCGGGTTCTCATCGGGGAGAAAAAATTAATTTCAATTGATTTAAATAAATATTAGCTATCAATCCAATTGAAATAAATAGAGACGGGGTCTAAATGGCCTCAGATGACGAAAAGGACTTTTAAAAATCTAATGTTGCGGAGCCCCTAAAAAGCCTGGGGCCCATAGGCCATCACCTATTCCGCCTAATGGGTGATTCGGCACTGATTATGATTTAAATTCCAATAATACATTTGAGAAAAACTTAATTTTGACTCTGTTCAAATCAAGTAGTGGCGTCCCTAGGGCTTGTAAATATAAATTCATTAAAACCATAATAGTAAAAATTATGTATCTTGGTTATTACTTGAGGGTGTTGTCAACAACCTTATAAATAATCATTATTAAAAATACTATTTTATATTTTCTTTTTTTTCTCATAAGATTATATAAAATTTGTGTCGAAATTGCTTTTGACTCAAACTAAATCTTATTAGGATTTAATTTTGTAGATAAATAAACGAAAGTATAGATTATCGGATAAATCGCGATTATCGTCACGGGTCTAATTACCCGGGACTAATAAGAAAATCAACAGAAAATGGGGCCGTTAATGAATTGGGATAGCTTTCGCTTAATTTTTCTGTTTATGTTGCGATTAGAGGAGTAGATTTCGTCAGAGGTATGGGACACCTGTGACCCTGCAACTCATTAGCCAGGTTAATGAAGAGAGTCACTCAGGGATTACACGTGTCTCACCCCGGCCGGGGTTTCAAATAAAAATTAACAAGGTCGGCTTATATAAAAAAATCTCTTCCTCAAGGCCAAGGAGTTCTTTAATTTCAATCATCCTTACTTTATTAAATATAATTTGTTATTACAAAATTTGTAAAATGTATTTTTTCTTATCATTAATCATCCAAATTATTTATTCTACGTCATTTTATTTCGTTACTTTATTATAGGGCTTAATTTTAATTTCACTGTCTTTGTAAAATTATTATAGCTAAGAGATGAAATTAAAATCTGTGCAAGATGCTGCCTTAGCTAATCAGAAAGCTTGTCTTATTTTTAAAACAAGTTTTATTTCCTAATTTATTTAATTAATATCTGATAAATAATTTTTTTCATTTTTATATATAAAAACTTAAAATTTTTTCAAATGAAATTTTTTTGAATTTTCTAGATTAAAAAAAATTAAAGATCATTTTTAATTCAAAAAATTTTTAAATTCATTTTAAAAATAGCTCATTGTAAAATTTCTTAAAATTTAGAGACCATTCCTACTTGCTAAAACAACAACCCCTACATACGGCAATTTTGACATTAAGGGCCATCTAATGGCTGACGCTTAGAAAAATTTTGTAATTGCTTATAAGTAAAAAAAAAAAGAAAAAAAAAAAGGAACCCCATCAACTCATCAGCCTTTGCTCAGGGGCCCACTTCTTGGGGGTATGTGAATGGCCACCACTATCTACCCGAGCTGGGACTGGCAGACCTATTCTTTACATGTCAGTCCCTTCCTTCTATATTTTCAACAGGCCACAGACCGTGCGACGGGCCGGCCTGTTCTATTTCTTCGGGTCTAAAAAAAAAAAACATTCCGCTGACCTCGCAACACGGGAATAATATCGGCAAGGAAAGAGAAGAAGAAGAAGAAGATCAACTCATCAGCCTACTTGTAAAATAAAAATTTTTATTTTTTTTTTATTTATGATTTTTATTTTATACTAGTCACAAAGCCCGTCGTTAACGGGCTTTCCGCTTCCGGCGGGCAAGTTTATTGCCAATTTGGGACATTTCTTGTTGAAATGCAAGTGTTAAGATGTTAAGGAATCATCTTGAGTTCAAGTGAGTGTACCAACTGGCCACAGCACAAAAGGTCTTTTTATGATGTTATGTTTAAAAGGTCAGTCATATGCGTGCTCCCTTTTTTTTAACTGCTGCGTAGCTCTTCCCACAACCTCTAGACGTACAACCAGAAAGCTGGTCACAGAGCACAATGGACTCTCTCTAATTTTCAAGCCACCTTGTAGTTAATGTGTTCCCAAATTGAAGGGGGATATATGAATTAATAAATATTTAATTATATACATATTGAAGAAATTTGATTATAATTAATTTTCCAAAATATTTAAGAGATTCAAATTATTACTACGTTACTCCCTGGACCATGAAACTATATGTGTACTTAATTTCAGATTCATTATAATGATTTCTACATATCGTGAATATTTAATCTACCAGTATAATTATAAATCTTTTCGCCTGTTCATCGTTCTTAAGTCCCACGATGCCATTTGCTTGTGACGCCATAACCAACTACAAGTGCATACAATTCACTAACATGGCAATGGAAATTGAAAATTATCTCAAGAACAATTAAATACTTCAAGTCTGGTCACAAATTAACATTTGATTGATGAAAAAATTACTATAATTATGATTTCATTTTGTCGTGCCGAGTATCTTTATTTGTATCATAATGTTAATGTTTATTTCGTCGCTAAGAAGTAAATCTAGATTTCATCTTATTTTTAAAAATTTACGTAATTTCAAATTAAAGAAATTTATATAAATTTATTATTCTAAAATTTAGGTATTTTAAAACTTTAAGGACTCCAGATATGGAGGGGTAGAGGATTCTAGTTGAACTAGATTTGGTTGAGTGAAAAAATATTAAATTTTTCTAATCAAAATTGCATATATTAGGTATGGTCTATTAGTAAAATAACATTGTATAGCGTAGGCGTAGCCAGCAATTTTTGGTGGGGGTTTCAAAAAAAATTTTTTCAAACATTTGAAAAATTTGGTCTATCTATAAATAATTTTGGTTTTTTTTTTTAGCTAGAGTAAATTATTATATTTTACTTTCTCTTTACCTTATATGAAATATAATTTGTATTATAGAGCTTAAATATCTAGTCATGGCTTGGGTCCCATGGGGGGGTTTGAACCCCAAACCCCATTTTTCTAATATTGTTCAATATGATTACAAAATTTAAAAAACACTAAAAAGACAATAGGTTATGTTTTTTATTGGTAAAAAATTACACTTACTTTACATTACTTTAAAAAATACTCAGTACTTTTTAAAATACTACTTTTTAAAGTTTTATGACTTTTTTAGAGGTATTTTTTTATTTAGTGGGATCAATTTCCCCTAAAATTAATTTATTTTCAGGTTATAATATTTTCTACCTTCAGTAATCGAATTTGATATCCAAATGGCTTAAATAAAATCATCGGACTGCCTGGGATCCGAACCCGCGACCATTGGTATAAAAGACCAGCACACTAGCCAATAAATAAAATTTATAAACATGGAAGAATATTTATATACCGTTACCATGGCAACCATTTCTCCTATCTTCATATGAAGTACAAGAGTTAAGTGTCCTTATTTTAAAGAGCATCTAAAAAATAATTGATTTTTGAATTTTAGTCAAAATCCTTAGAGCGTATTTTGAGAAAATCGAAAAAAAAAATGAAAAAGTACATAAGTAAAGTATTAATACTTTTTCGCCGATTTTGTTCGAAATCTTCGTGTCAAGTCCCATGGGGGTGCCTAACTTAAATATAAATTAGATAAAGCCAGGGGCGTATATAGAAATTTTTTTCTAATCATTTTCCTTTTTTTAGGGACCCAAAATTTTTTTACCAAGCGGAAAATTTTTCTCCTTCCGTATAAATCATTTTTTCTTTTTTTTTTTAGGGAGACATAATTTTTCCGCCCTGTAGTTCATTTTTTTAACGAAACTTTTTTTCCCACCCTGCGGAAAATTTTTTTCCTCTCCGAGAAGATCATTTTACCTTTTTTTGGCCAGACGAGATTTTGGGCACTTTTTCAAACAAAAATCTTCATATTGGCTATACACCCGTGTATATCTATATAGATTTTCAAAATTTCGAATCCAGTACCAGTACTTTTTTTGAAAAAGTACTGGAAATAAAAAGTACTGATACTGGAAGTAATACAAATACTTTAAGTACTATTTAAAATAATAAGTAATTTTTTTGGTAACGAGTACCACTACTTTTTACAAAAAGTACTGGAAATCTCAATTACCAGTATTTGTTTTAAAAAGTACTGGAAATTTAAGTACCAGTACTTCAAATTTAAAAGTACTTTAAGTAAAGTCCTGGAAGTAGTTAAATTTACTGAATAGTTTTTTTCAAGTACTAAAAGTGCTGAGTACCCCAGCTCTGATTATATGTGCAAAGGGTGATTTTTTTTTTAAACTCGAAGGTTAAGCGTGCCTTAAAGTTCTAGGTGGTCGGAAGAAAAGGTCCAGCTGGCGAAGAGGGTAAGTTTGCTAGTTGTCTTGAAGTGAAGCAACCTCTTGTAACGATCTATCAAATTTAAATAAGCGAGTGCTGTACTGTGGTCCAGTAGTAGGGCATGCTGAGTAGACATCGGCAGATTCATGGTGCAACTCTCGGCGGTACCTTACATTTTCGCTTATTTAAATTAATAAATATTTGGTTATACATTATAATGTTCCAACAAGAGCCTACGGTAGAGAGCTTAAATCTGATACATTTTACATTATTCGCCTTATTTTGATAAGCGAACCCGATTAGATTTTTAGATCTATTCATTCATTGGGCTTTATTTCTGAATTTATAACATTCCTTCAAATAATGAACTCTGGACTCGAAATATCAACATCAGACGACCCTCACTGACCTTCTTTAAATTAAAACAACCATCGGAACCAATTTCAATTTCATTTCGAAAAACAAAATAATTACTCTTATATATTTTATCAATATTCTTCCTAATCTTTTTTTTCAGTCCTGGATAAATTCAACTCTTTTACTAGTTCTTATGCAAGCATAATTTTACAGTACACACTATAGCCTACTCAAGATATTACGCAAATTTATGAGATGGAATATACAAAAACAGAAAATATATTTATACATTTGTCATTATCAAATAGATCTAGAACAACGGGAGATGGCTTAGGTCAAATTTGTGTACGAAATTTAATACTAGTTCCGGTTTGGACGGAAATGCCTGAGGCCATTTTCCAACCAAATGATTAATACAATTGTGTTTTTATATAATATCTCAAATTAATTCTCAATTTTTTTTCTTTTTTTTTACGTATAAATTTTATCTAATTGTCAAGTAATGTGTAGCCTACTTATCTTGTTATAAAACAAGTAAAAAAATGAATTATGATCATAATAAATCTGAGACTAAAACGAAGAAATACCTATTTAGGTGAAGTGTTACTTGTTTCATAAGTGATCTCGTCCAACAAATTCAAAAGAAAGATTAATAGTCGTGTCATTTAGACATGGAAATCAAATTAGCTGGTTTAATTTATTTAATTAACAAAAATGAATTATTTATTTGAAAAAAAAATTGTTTTTTTTTTTATTTATATCTACAAATAATTAACCAATTAAATAAATTAATTAACTAATAATAGATTATTAAAAAATTTTATTTTAATTGAGATTAGAGGTTTAAATTTGTATTGAATAATAATATTTAGGCCCGTGGCTCAGGGAGAAGACACTAGCCTCTCGCGCCAGGGTCCTGTGTTCGACTCCCTTCCTAGAAAAAAAAATTTATTTCATTTGATTACAAATCATTTGAAATAAATAGGGATGGGTCTAAATGGCCTTAGATGTCGAAAAAGACGTTAAAAAAATTAATAGTAATATTTAGAAAAAATAACTTTTTTCCCATAAAAAGTTAAAGCCCACTCATGCATTTTCTACGTGTGAATATCTCAGTGCGAATTTTTCAGATATATATGTCGTAGACAGATCGTGAAATTAGACAGTTCATGAACTGTCTAGACATTTCATGAACTGCAGCCAGATCGTGTAATGGTCAAACAGTTACATGATCTGGCTAAAAATTTTAGACAGTTCATGAAATGCAATTGGGCCTTAGACAGATCGTGTAATGCTCGAGAATTACATGAAATGTCTAAATTTTTTAGGCAGTTCATGAACTGCCTAACAGCAGTTTTGCCGATCGTGTACTGTTTGTAATTTAATGCAATAAATCTAAAAAAAAATTTTTATTTTTCAAAAATCAAAAAAAGGGCTTCTATAAGTTGTAGACGTTTTAAATAGCTTTAATTTATAAAAAATTGAGGTAGATAGCTTCAAATTTGTGGCCGCTGGAATCTCCCAAAATTAGAACGCCGAGACGCGCACCTTAACTCAAGATTTATAAACTGAGGAAGATTTGGAAAATTTAGTAATCGATAATAATAATAATATTGAAAAAATTGACTTTTTTCGAGATCTTTATTTTTTTTTTTTTTTTTAACCACCACCACCCGCCAGAAAAAAAAAAAAAAATGAAGCAACGGGGGGAAAGGAAGAAGAAAGATTGTTGCTTTATAAACAGTACACGATCGGCAAAACTGCTGTTAGGCAGTTCATGAACTGCCTAAAAAATTTAGACATTTCATGTAATTCTCGAGCATTACACGATCTGTCTAAGGCCCAATTGCATTTCATGAACTGTCTAAAATTTTTAGCCAGATCATGTAACTGTTTGACCATTACACGATCTGGCTGCAGTTCATGAAATGTCTAGACAGTTCATGAACTGTCTAATTTCACGATCTGTCTACGACATATATATATATATAAATAAATTAGAAAAAAAAAAAACAATGAAATAAAACTTATAGAAAGGCTTGTGCTTTAACTTTGTCTCTATACTGATAATGATAAGCAATTTGCTAAAGTACCTTTGAAGTCTGTAAGCATTGAAAAAAATAAAATAAATAAATAAGTATAATTTTTTAATAAATTATATTTTTACTAATAAGCTTACATTTTAGACTAATATATCCTCAGTACCTTGTGACTAATAATAATAAAATAAAATATAAAAATCTGCTGTGACTGGTCGCACAGCGACAACTTTCTCTTATCTTAGGTAATCGAAAGTTGTGTTCTGTGCTTGCCACACCAGATTTTTCGTGTCGACATATATTTAGTTTCCGCCGATATATTAGAATTCAAAATGAAAAATTTGTAAGTATGGAAAAAATTTATATTTTGTTACCATGGGAACCATTTCTCCTATCTTTCCTATGAAGTACAAGAGTAAAGTGTGCTTCAAAAGATTTCAATGACAAAATGAGAATATGCATTTTATATAAATTCGTAATCGTAAAGAATTCTGTAATTTTTATGGACTCAAAATGACGTGCCTGGATTAATGGAAGTGACTTATCATTTGCCGATTAAATTTCACTCATTAGGACTTAGAGGCTTGGCGCTTATAAAATAGCCTTATTGATAAGAGCGTAACCAAAAATGGATTAGAACTATCACAAGATAAATCATCTATTATATACTTCTCTAACCAGCATAATATACTGGCATTATGTGAACTTAAGATAAAATATTTTTAGATAAAATCAATATATTGGACCCATAGCACCTTAGTTTCAAACTTGCATTTTAAATGTTGACATGGTTATTTTTCAAAATTTCAATCTCATATTTGGACATTTTATAAACAATAGATAATCCTAAATAAATACAAAATTTCATAAGAATTGGAAAAAAATTTTTTAAATGCGTAAAAAGTTCCAAAGGGGACCCCCTTTTGAATCGAAATCAACATACAAATCCCTATAGGAAATTAACATTGTTCCTATGGATGGAAGAGCCTAAAAGTGAAATTGAAAAATCTGAAACCTTTCCTATTAAGTACAAGTGTATACCAAACGTCGCGGGTTCGGACCCCAGGCAGTCCGATGATTTTATTTAAGCCATTTGGATACCAAATGGCCTAAGTTGCAGAAAAGACTGTATGAATGTGAGTGTGAATGAGAAAAAAGTGTGAATGTTTTTTTTTTTAAAGAAAAAGTACAAGAGTACAGTGTGTTTCAAAAGATTTCAAGGGCGAAACGAGAATATACGTATATACTTAAAGAGCCTGTAAAAAATAATTGATTTTTGAATTTTAAACAAAATAGTTGGAATTATTTTTTTGAGAAAATTAAAAAAAAAAAAAAAAGTACGTCAATAAATAAATAATATATAATAATAATAAAGTACTAGTACTTTTTGGCCGGTTTGTTTAAAAGCTTATTTGCGTGTCCGGTAGGGTGCCTAGCTTAAATATAAAATTTCAATCCGGTAGCCCAATTCCTTCATGCTAAATATCGTTACACACAGACAGACCAATTTGCGGGACCCACTTTTTTGAACTCAGAGGATCTCAAAACATGTATATCCATCAAAATATCAACATCGAATTTTTGACATGATCGCAATACTTTCTCTCTATATATATTTCATATATAGGGGAGCAAGTAAAAAATTGTAGTGTAGTTCTATAAAAAAGTTTTTCAAATTTTATTCTTGATTCGCGATTAGTACAAATAAAGAAGCAACCTAGAGAGAGAGAGTTAACTGGATTCTCATACAATCTACTGGAGAGGGGAAAACTGGTTTATAGCTAGCCCAAGGAATAGTTTTCTTATTTTATCCATTATTATATAAAATATATGTACGTCACTTTCTTCCATTTAAGTCTCGGAAAATTTTTTCTTCCGCTTGTAACATCCTTTTTTTGAACAGAGAAAATTTTATATTCTCTCTTTTGAATTTGATTAGAGAATAGAAGAAAGTTTAAAACTTGATGGATTAAGATCAGAAGATCGGACAACTCGTATTCACTTAATCAAATTTTTCATTTTTCCACATAACATTTTGGAAAAAATGAAAGTAATAAGATCATGTCAAAAATTCGATGTCGAGATTTTGATGGATATACATGTTTTGAGGTCCCCTGAGTCCAAAAAAGTGGGTCCCGCAAATTGGTCTGTGTGTGTGTGTGTAACGATTTTTAGCATGAAGGAATTGAGCTACCGGATTGAAATTTTATATTTAACTTAGGTACCTTCCAAGACACTCAAAATAAGCTTTTGAACAAAATCGGCCAAAAAGTACTAGTACTTTACTGATGTACTTTTTAAGTATTTTTCAATTTTCTCAAAACTCGCTCCAAGGATTTTTTTTTTAAATTCATAAATCAACTATTTTTTAGATGCTCTTTAAAATGTATATTCTCATTTTGCCGTTGACATCTTCTGAAGACTACTTTACTCTTGTTCTTCATAGGAAAGATAGGAGAAATGGTTGCCATGGTAACAGAATTTAAATCTTTTTCTTTTTATTAGATTAAAATTCAATTAAGGGAAAGTAGCCGTATATCGGATACTTTTTGTTTTTACAAAATAAAAAGTACTACCAACATGATTTTTCGCTACATTTTGATTTCTAAACATAATTCACTTATTTATGTACTAGACTAAACATTCTAGAAGCAATATTTCAATCACGTTATTTTTTTATAATTTTTAAAAAAAAATTTACATTTTTACACTTTTGAAAAATGGGCGCCTAATATCGGATGATGGGTAACCCGAATATCAGATAGGGAAATAAGCTGTGAAAATAACATTTGAGAAAAATAAATTGAAAAAAAGTTTATTAAGAGATATAAAATCAGAGTCCAAGATTAAAAATTTGTTACATATACTGGGCTGTGAGTCATTTGAAGAGCAATGTTCACAGTTAAAAGTTTTCCATCTTTTCTCATCTGGTCCAGAACCTTTCACTTCTTATCCACTGTTGGTCGTGTTTATCTTGCTTGTATGGTTGACAATAAATACACCCTTCGTCTGCGCTGTCCCCGTTGTCCGATATTAGGAACCCGAAACTATCCAATATTAGGAGCCAAGACGTTTTTACATTTAACGGAACCTAATCTCGAAACTATAACAGCTAGCTAAAAAAATAAGTGTATATTAAAATTAACGTTCTTTTTCAATGTAATTACCACCAGAGCAGTTTGAACATATCACTTTTAGTAGTTGTAGAATAGCTGTGAAGTGACTCCTCTAAAATATTCATAAATTCAAAAACCAAACAAATATTTTTCACAACTTGTACTGACAACAGATAAGTCCACTCAACGTCACTATAGGATAGAGGAACCTAGAGGTACTAGTTACAATTTTTTTCGCTTCGTTGCAGCATACAGGAGAGCCAGAACCATGGTATCCGATATTGGGCGCCTATTCGATAATCGGCTACTTTCCCTTATTATTTAAATGCCCATTTATTTTTATTTTATTTCTGTCTTTGTTTCAGAGAAAACGTATCTCTCTCTCACACACAAAATTATCTTCTCTCTTTCTACGCGTTTTAAATTCACTTTCCACCTTATCCTCGCATTGGGCCAATGTTAATTTCCTATAGGGATTTGTATGTTAATTTCGATTCAAATTGGAACTTTTTACGCATTTAAATTTTTTTTTTCCAATTCTTATGAAATTTTGTATTTATTTACGATTCTATATTGTGTATAAAATGTCCAAATATGAGATTAAAATTTTGAAAAATAACCATAGTTTATTTCAAGCAATCAACATTTAAAATGCAAGTTTGAAACTAAGGTCCTATGGGAAACTAAATATATCTCGACACAAAAAATCTGGTGTGACCAGCACGGTGCACAACTTTCTCTTACCGAAGGGTAAGAGAAACTTGTGTGCTGTGCGCCAGTCACACCAGATTTTTCCATATCGACAGAAATCTCAATTAATTAGAAAACAAAAATATTAAGGAGGTAAAAATCAGTTGAAATTGTTTTTTTTTTCAATTACAAAAAGAGGGGGGGGGGGGTTATCTTCATGTCCAGAGATTAGAAATTTTTCCTGTCACTCTTGCTCTTGTAAGAAGAGTCTCAAATTTGCCAGTACATCAGAAGCAGTTTTCGATCTCTCAATTTATACAATTGCCAGTGATGCAACACTCAATTGATTGGATTATAAATCATTATCAATATTTATTATTATAGTTTCGATTCTACAATATAAGAAACAAAACGAAGGAAAGTTAAAAAAATTCGTTTGTTTTTTGTCATAAAATAAATGAGAAGATTTATGCAGATATTATTGCTTGTTGATGAAATATTAAACTCCTTATGTAGTATAAAATATATTATACTTCTTTATCTTAGATAACCTCGTTTATCAGCAGAAAATACAAATATGAGATGATTTTTAAAATTGATAAGTAGAGTTCAAATCTTAGACAATTTATAAAAAATTTTAAGAATCTTATGTATATAATTCTTTCTTACTTGAAGAAAGGAAACTCTATCTCTAAAGAATATTGATTTAAGATAATATTTACATGCTTTTCAATAAAAACTAATCTTTTAAAAAATTAAATCTCTTGGTAGCCAGACAAGATAACGAGGGGGAATTTGTCTAATTAAATTACTATCAGGATTAAAAGGATTCTACTAATCACTTTGATCAACAACTTTGCATAATGTCTGTTATGACGAATTGACCCAGAAAATTTTTTTAGTAGGTTAATATTTGTTAAAAAAAAATTTTTTCTTATCGGAGTTGTTTATTTATTTACATTCTTCACGCCGTTATTTTGTCTAGCATATTTGAAGTTTCTTTTTTCTCACGCCTTTTATAAAAGCCATGAGAATCGGTTTGTATATAAATTCCAATTGCTGGTTCCTTGATCAACTAGCAAAGAATATTTATAAAACAAAATCTAAATGTTTTGCTCTTTCCCAACAACCCTTTCAAAATTTAGGAATATTTTTGAAGTGTAACGTCTTTACGCACGGTTCGATTTCTGCCCCTCAAACGATGCAATCCCCCCACTCCGGGTGAACTATGACGCTTAATGACGTCATTGGGGAACAAGAAAAAGGAGACTAGATTCAACAGATCTTATCAAATTGCTTAGAAGTTTCACTTCTTTAGTCTGTAATATTGATACAAGGTGTTTCTTATTTTTATTTGAACCAATTTATTATTATTATTTTGTTGATAAGAATAGGACTTAAATGAATGACTTTTTGGAATGATGTCTGTGTGTGTGTGTGTGTGTGTGTGTGTGTTATTATTTTCTTCAACGAAAACTCAAAAACTATTTGTTCAATTGTTTTGAAATTTTGCACACATAAACCAGGGACAGAGACCAAGAACTGAAAAGCTTTTGATAAACATTGGACCATTAGAGGGGGGGGGGACTCTAGGGGGGGGCAATATTTTTTTCTTGAATAGTAGGTGGGCAAAGTTGTGCGCTCGGCTTAGTCCGACCTTTTATTGTAATTTGTAATAACATGTATAAGTGTAAATTTATACAATTTCATTTATGGACAATTCATTATAGATTAATTTTAATAATAGATTATTAATTGTCGGGAGTTTTATGAATTCCAATTCCAAATAATTTTATAATGCAAGCTATTGGAACTTCTTATACTTATTTTATAAAATGATTGAAAAGTTCAAAGACAGGGGGCGGGCAAAATCCAGACGATATATTTCATAAAGCATGTATATAAAATTTTTACTTAATCGTGAATCACTCCTCGGAGTCGATGTTGATTTCCCTCTCACCACAATCTTTGACCTAGATTTCTAACTTAAATGTGACAGAATAATAAACAAAACAAATTTATTTTAATTTTTTTTTTTGAAAGGTGACAAAAAAATTTATTAAAAAACTATTTTTTTATATTAAGAAATAATATTATTTAAAAAAAAAAATTAACTTTGCTATGTGGTTTGGCTCGTTAATAAATTTATTTCAATTAGCTTTGATATTAATAGATTGTAATGTTAATTTTATTTTTAATAGCTAATTTTTATGCTAATTAAATTTATTATATATTATGATTTTAATAATGAGTTTGTCCTTCAGAAATTTTACTACTTGATTTTCAATTAATTTCGGAATTGTCTGAAAGAAAATTTTTTTTACATACCCAATTTCGCAATGGATGGGATAGGAATTTTTGTTAGGTGTGATTTAAGATATTCTCCCTCTTTGAAATAAGGTCTTCTTTTTTTCATCGAAATAGTATAGTTTCATCCATGGTATGAAAAAAATCAAGCACTGTTTTTTTAGTCAACACAAAATCTTCAAAATTTAAAATTTTTATATTATAAATTTAAAATGCATATATATATAATAAATTAAATATTTATAAATGATTTTGGTTTATGAGTAGTTCCCAAACACCAAAATAAGAAATAACAGTCCAGGGAGAGCTTTGAGGAATAGCAACAGTACTGAGTGGTTTCCAGACAAGCCTTTGCGCCCGGGAGACAATTAAAAATATTTATTTTCTATAAAATTAATTAATAATATTCAGAAATTAGTATTTTAATAATATAATTTAAATAATAGGTATTTTTCTACTAATTGGCTTTTTGACATTATTAAATTAAATACATTGTAAGTAATTATTGATATAAAAAATTAAGTTTACAAAATTGCACATTAATTAAAATTTAAATATTCATAAAGAGATATATTCTAAATCTGTGGGTCCTGAGTAAAGAGAGGGAGGGTTTGACAAGGAAGCAAGCCCACTAGGCTTTGAACATTATAAAATCTTTAAAGGGAATTTCAAGATAATTGAAAAAAAAAAAAACTAAAAAAAGTACACCAGTAAGGTACTAGTACTCCAGGGTCGCAATTTGATTTGTATAGAAGAAATAAGAAAATATTTAAAATTTGAAAGAAATCTTTAAAGGAAATTTGAAGTAAATTAGAAAAAAAAAATTAAAAAAAATTACACCAGAGAAGTACTAGTAATCGAGGTTTTCCAAAGACGAGACCTACCACAATTGGTTTTCTATACCGGACCTAGGAAATATTTAAAATTTGAATGAAATCCTTTTAGGGAATTTCGAGAAAATTGGAAAAAACTAGAAAAAATACATCCGTAAAGTACTAGTACCCGAATTTTCCCAAACACAAGACCTAGTACAATTGTATATTTGGACCGCAAAAAGTATATATTTAAAATTTGAAAAAAATCGTTAGAACCGTTTTCGAGAACTGATATGCTTACATATAAACAAAAAAACAAACGTACATTGCTCGTTTAATAGTATAAGGTAAGATAAGGTAAGATAAAAAAAAAAAACATTTATCTTTTTTTTGGTAATTTCAAATTTGAATGTTAAATGTAATGATAATATTTTTCTTCAAATATTAAATTTTTTGAACTTATAACTTAAATATCTTGTCTTGGCTTGAATTACGTGAGAAGTTTGAACCCCAAATCACATACGAGGAGGATCACAAAATCATACAGGTGTCATTAAAAAACATGTAAATATAAACAAATGAATTTGTCGACAATTTGTGAAGTGGCTGTTGCATTTGAACAATAGGTGAGGGAGCGGGCAGCCAGGAAGCAAGCCTCTACGAAACTGTCTCCACTACTCTTGAGTTTCATTTCATTTCGTAGAGGCTTGCTTCCTGGCTGCCCGCTCCCTCACCTATTGTTCAAATGCAAGAGCCACTTCACAAATTGTCGACAAATTCATTCGTTTATATTTACATGTTTTTTAATGACATCTGTATGATTTTGTTTTGATTTTTCTTTCCAAAATTTACGAAAAATGTCGTTTTCTTCTTTGATTATCACAAAACTATGTTTTTGAAAAAAAAAAAGTCAAAGAATAAAAGCTTTTTAAAATAGAGTAATTTAATATAATATAACAAAAAATGCTATGGGAAACTAACAAAAAATCTGGTGTCACAGCACAGTAAACAACTTTCGATTAGCGAAGGTAAGAGAATGTGTGTGCTGAGGGTTAAGTCACACCAGATTTTTTTTTATGCCAGTGAGTTCCCTCTCTTAGAATTTGGCAAAAGCCCGGATGAATAAATGATCAACAAATTGACGGATGTCATGCATTCCGTGTCACGTATCTCTGTTAACAAAGCGCTTGATAATAATAATGATCCGAATCGGCCTTGTTAAATCATTAAAAGAAATCAAGATTTGTGGCTGTGATGTCTCTAAGGGGAAGGAAGGCGGAGGATTATTGTCTCTGACGAAGATCGAAACGTTTTCAGTGGATTGGAGTGACACCCTGGGCCTGCCTGGCTGGTTATATAACCAGAAGCCTGGTGGTCTTGGCGATGAGGGTTTAAATGACCCCGGTCATTGGTCATTGGGGTCCATCTCAAACTGTGATTGCCGCTTCCCGGCCGCTGAATTATCTCCGTTCCCTAGAGCCGTTCCCACACTCCTTGCGGCTATTTATTTTAATTAATCCGCAGATCAGTTATCAATTCTCTCTGGGACGAATGGGGAATATGTTTCATAAATAAATACAAATTTATTAAATTATTAAATGAATTAAAAAAAAAAAAAAATACTACTAAATTAAAAAACCAAGCATACATCAAAACCTAATTAAATATGATGTTATTTTTTTTTTTATCAATTCTTAACTGTTTAGAAATTTTTAATTTTTCAGATTCTTTTAGAACAAAAAGGAAGTTATATAAAAGTAGTTTTTGTTTTTTAGATCAGTGGTTCCCAACCTTTTTTGATGTGCGGCCCACTTTTTCCGTAAAAAAATCTATGAGGCCCAGTGAACATAAACCGGGTGTCCCAGAACCAAGAGCGCATACAAGGGGGGGGGGGGGTAAAGGGGGTAATTACCCTCCCCCTGAGATTTGAAAAAATACATTTTTTCGAAAAAAATTTTATTTTTAATGTAAAATTTTAAAAATTAATACTTTACTAATACTCTACGTTTAAAAAATTTGATTTGTATTTGTATTCTGGCAAACAAGTATAGAATGCGCCTTTAAATTACCGAAATTAAGAAAAATTGTGTATTGTGCGACCAGTCACACCAGATTACCCCCCCCCCCCGAGAAACATATCTGGATCCGCCCTTGCCCAGAACTCAAGTCCAGAATAAAAGTCTCTTAGTTTTCGAGTTAAGGACACTCTTCTTCTTCTCTCCTGCCTTGTCTCGCGATGCGGGGTCGGCCCTTTCCCTCCAACCCTATTATTTTACGACCGGAAGAATCCCGTCGCACGGCCTGGCGCCTGTTGAAAAGAGGAAGGAAGAGACAGTCATTTAAAGAACTGAAGGACTGCCTGTCCCAGCTCGGGCAGCTCGTGGTCGTCATCCACGTTCCCACAAGATGTGGGCCCCTGAGCAATTTCGAGTTAAGGACATTTTTTGAAAATCTACAAAATCCAGCTACCTTTCCCTAAATATTTAAATGCTATGGTTACAAATTTTCATATTTTAATATTCTAATTTTAGTTACGGAATCCTGAATAACACTGTAATCGATCACTATTCAAAAAGTAACAGTGAGTATTATATAGTTGGTTCACCTCAAATGATAGCATTGTTTGTTATTTTTGTTTTTGCTTTTTTTTTTCTTTTTTTTTTCCCTTCTTTTTTTTTTTTTTTCCTTCTTTTTTTTTTTTTTTCCCTTCTTTTTTTTTCCCTTTAGCTTTGATATGTCATTTTTAATAATAATAATAAACAATTGTTTCTATTTTTCTCCACTTTTTCTTTTTTTTACCTATTTATGATATCTGATATGATGTTCATGTTTGATATTTTTTGTAATAATAAATACAAGATAATTAATGTATTACTAAAAAATTAATACTTTTAATATAATTATATTTTTTTTTTTTGTACTTACAAAATAATTTAGAAGATTTAAAAATATCCTACAGACAAAATGTGTTTTGATCTCATATCCTCTTAAAAATCGATATCAATTCCTTTTACCATTTTTTGGAGAGAACAAGAAAAGATGACAAATTAAGCTTCTAATCTGATATTTTCTTCTACAATAAATTATTTATAATTTTCCTATCTGTCTTTTTTGAAAGATGATCGACTGTTTCATCTTAGTTACTTTTCCCCATACACAATAGTCACTTCTTTTATTTTTATAAGTTTCATATTTGTGATATTTATGTTGTTGTTTTTTTTTCTAACAATATTTTCTCGTTTTCTTTTTTTTTATATACATTATTCATGTTTTTTCTTGTCCCTTATTCACGTTCTTGTTTTCCTACATCCTGTTCACTTTACCACCATTTTGTCAAATCCCAATATACTTATATTATATATATATTATACTTTTTGAGAAAAAAAATATATTTTTGCGGGATTTATGTGTTAAAAAATTTTGATGAGCTAACTTTCTCTTTAAAAAGAATTTTTTCATTTGAACACTCATTAACTGACCTATCTCCTGTTCACGGATTATCCTTGAGTTCTGGGACACCCTGTTTAATTTTGAATAAATATATATACTCTTGTAAAATTCTTTCGGTAGTTTTCTTCAGGTGTACCGCTGCTGTTCGGCGGGATAGAGGGAATTGTCGGAAGATTTAATCAAACCACCAATTCATAGCAGAGACAATTTTATTGGTTTACGAGGATGCATCCTGCTCGTTTCGGCCTACAATGGGCCTTCATCAGAACCATATTTGTCTGAAATATAAGACAATTTTTTACATTTACAGTTATACAATATTTATTTAGTTACTCAATTCTCACTTCTACATCGTTTCTAAGACTAAATAAATATATATAATTTTTATTTTTTCTTAGAAGTCCGCGACCCAGTTCCAATCAGTCCGCGGCCCACAACTGGGCCGCGGCCCATGGGTTGGGAAACGCTGTTTTAGATATTTGATATTAATATCGAATTTTTTTAAATTAGAATAAAATATTCAAAAAATTTTTTTAATTAAAATTTTGAGAAAATATAGCTAAATATAAATTATATTATTTTTAGAAAATAATTTTAGAAATAAATTGTTGAGATTAATGTTGTGTCATTTCTTACGTGGAAGTTAGTGGCGAATACAAATTAAACATACATTTTATATTTTATTTTAAATGGTGATGCTATTCGAGAATTCCAAAATTGTTTTTAAACTTATTTATCAGAGTTTTAAAAATTTAGCCTGCGAAATTACCGAATATGCAACCCGGCAAGCATGCATGCTTTGCTGGTATTTAAGGAGTGTTTCCGTGTTTTATATTCAACCGTTACAAAAGCAAATGGGCAAACTATCTCTTATGTTTTAGAGCCCAATAAATTCTGCACGAAGCAATCTTATGTTTGATCTTAAATTGGAAAAACAATTTTCACTTACTACTGTATTTTTCGAATTCAAGTACATTATAAGATGAAACAAAATTAAGTCCAATTAACTTTGAAATAGTATAACTATCAAAGTAAAAAAACAATATAATTTTTATCTAGTTATTCTTTCTAATTGAAATGAAAAGGAGTTAGGAAAAATAAATATTTCTTGTCAAAGCTACTAACGTAACATTCTACGACTTTATGCCTTTCAAGACGTTGACAGTAAAATAAATTTTATTTATTTCTATTTTGCTGACTTCTCTTCATCTCAATTGTAAATCCGCAACAAGAAAAACTAAGCTTATACTTAAACTTTCAGTTACAACTTCCTTGACTAGGCCGATGGATACTTTTATAATAACATTGAAACACACTTGATAGTTTAAATTATTAATATAATTATACTTTACAGAATTACAAGTTATCGCACATCACTAATTAACTAAATGGTTATTATATTAACTATATAATTAAAATAATTTAATTCTATCCTACTCAAACTGTATATTTATATATGACTATCATAAGTAAACTTAAAGTTATTTTTTAAATTATTCTAGCGGCGCCGCCTGCCTTCGGTGGGCCCAGCGCCTAGGGATTTGTCACCACAAATGTATTTTAAAAAAATTTTGATCTTAATATAAATAATAAGATTTAATATTATTAATTATTATTAAATTGAAATATTTTTATATGAGAATAGGAGAGCTTTTCATTAGCATTCCCTGACAATGCAAAGAATGCTTAAATGAAAGAAAAGTAAATATATGCTTTAGAAGTTGTGGCTGTGATGTGATTATAGTGGAGAATCGAAGATACCAGCCAAATTGGGATTGTCCAGGTTAATAAAACTCCCAGGATAAATATATCCGACCGAAACAAGATTTTCAGTCGAAACCGAATATTCGGCCTCAATCTTAGATTCGGCCGAAACCGAAACCGAAACTGGTATTGCATATCATCATATTGATTCCTATAAAAAATTATTATTATTTTACCTTTTTTTTTTTTTTGAAATTTTTGCACCCTGAGGAAAATTTTTTTCCCCTCCCGTGAAAATCATTTTACCTTTTTTTTTTAGGGAGACTAAATTTTTTTTCCTCACCTTTTCTGCTTTTGCAAATCATTTGACCTCTTTTTTGCATGCGAGTCTCATCCAATCTTTTCAGACTCAGGTTTCGGCCGGCCGAAAGTTTCAGCTACTTTTTGGCCGAAACCAGGATTTTTGGCCGAAACCGTAACCGAAACCGAACATTCGATCGGTTCCTAGAGAGAATATAATGTATTTATTTTAAATTATTAAATAAAAAAATATTTCATTCCAATTTAAGCCCGAAGGCGGGCTTTCCCAATTGTATTATTATATCCTATTTTATAATTATTAATATATTTAGATTTAGGGACAAAGATTGACACTTTATCAGTGCTCTTCATTATGTTTTAGTACGTCTGTTATTATAATCTATATATATAATTCGCTAATGTCCGTCTGTCTGTCTGTCACGCTCTATTTGGGCAACTTCCCGTAGGAATTTTGAAATGAAATTTTATATGCATAAAGAGGACCTTCTCGGGATTACAGGAAAATTATTTTCATCCCGAAATTACTATACCTTTTTGAGTTATTAATTCTTAAAGTTACGATTTCTCCCATAGGAAATGTATAGAGAAATATTTATTTATTCTTTTCATTTGTGTATTCCATGAATGTAAACAAATCCTCAAGCAGGCACTGATTTGGATTAGAATAATAATAATAATAATAATAATTTTCTTTTCATAATGAAGAAGAAAAGGCGAGGGTCCGCCACAGGCCGCCAGCTTAGGAGGTCCAGGGGGGCGAAGCCCCCTGTCTAGACGTGAAGCTTCTCATTATTAAAAAAGGCGAGTGTCCGCCCCAGGCGGGCCCGAGCCAGCTGGCAGGGATCCAGGGGGCGAAGCCCCCCTGTGTAGATGCAAAGGTGGGCGCCACGGGTTTTCATAAATCAGAGGGGGGGTCCAGGGAGGCGAAGACCTCCGGCTAGGCTCGAAAGCCGCCGAAGGCGGGAGGCGCGGATAGTCAATTAAGATTCATTTATCTGGACAACTCTTAGTCATATCCCGAGACGCCGCCCGCCAGGGCCTAGAGTGGTAGGGTTGCCTCCCACCGCAGCTAGTATATTTAAATTATTTTATAATATAATGATCCTTTAACTAATTAAAAACAGACAATTAAAAGCATCAATTAAAAGACCATTGTATCAAAAAAAAAGAAGAAAAAATATATTTTTCATTTACCCATAACCTATAGTTTAAATGACCCTATCCGACATGGGAGACCCGAAGAAAAGTCAGACAATGAATATATAGGTCTATACAGATATTCAGAGATAAGAGGATCCACGCTCGTTTTTAAACAAAATAGATAAAATTAAATTTTATAAAATAATTATTTTTCTTCTGGTTACCTTTAAATTTCTCATGAAATTTTCTTATAATCTTTGAGTGGTTACAAAGAAAATAAATTCAAAATGACTATTATAATAACGTAATAAAGTAATTTAAATGTTTATTTATCTGCATAATTTATTCTAATATGTGCTATGTCTAATATGCAATATGTAATATTCATTTTTCAGCTCTTCATTCCATAGATCCATTAACCTATATTATACAAAATTAGCCTTTTTTTGATCCTAAATTAAAATTTTTTTTCACGTTTAATTAAAAACAGACTCGTTTTATTATAATTAGATAATCTATAAAAACGCACTCATTGCTCGTTTCTTTAACTGCCATTTATTACTGAACAATGCGTTTTTTTATGGATACTTAATTATTATAATAAAAAAGTGTGTTTTTAATTAAAAATATGAACTGAGTAAAACAAAAGAGTTTATAGTCTATAATAAGACAAATAATATTTTTAATGGAAATTCAATTACCTAAAGGATCATCAGCATCTGGTTATTTTTTCCTAAAAATTTACAAATATTTATAATGATGTAATTTTTCAGAATTTTCAAATTCATTTTTCAGCTCTTCATTCCATAGATCCATTAATCCCATTAATCCTTATGGGGATTTGCATGTTAATTTCGATTTAAAAGGGGGTCAGGGTCAGTCAGTCCCCTTTGGAACTTTTTACACATTTAAAATTTTGTTTTCCAATTCTTATGAAATTTTGTATTTATTTAGGATTCTCTATTGTCTATAAAAATATCCAAATATGAGATTAAAATCTTGAAAAATAACCATAAGTTCAAGATTGGAACTAAGGTGCGAAATATATCCCGACACAAAAAATCTGGTGTGACAGCACGGGGCTTACCGAAGGGTAAGAGAAAGTTGTGTGCTGTGCGCCAGTCACATCAAATTTTGTTATTTAAATTATTTTGTTTTTATTTGGCTTTGATAAAGAGAGAACATTCCTGTATTGAATGAGAGTTTTATGGGTTATAAATTTTATAATTTGGAATTTTTTTTTTAACTATCTTAGGGGTATGGTGACCCCATCGTCTGGTGTATATTTATTTTTTGATTTTGCAAGGCAAGTAGCCAGTGCACAAGGACTAAGATTTAAACTATTTACCGTGGGTAATAGTTGAAACATTATAAATATGTATTGCTGAAATTTGTTAGATCAGAAGTGCTTCTGATGATGGCAGCAATGCCGAAATGTACATAAAGCAGGCATGTCAAACACGCGGCGCGCGGGCCGCATGTGGCCCGCTTATACATAAATTGCGGCCCGCCGAGACGTTTTTAAAAAAACATTGAGTCTAACAGTTTATCAACTTTTTGAACAATGCAAATATGCACACAGTACAAAATAGATCATGTGGCCCGCAATATCATATGAATTTGACATGCCTGACATAAAGTGTTACAATTTAATTTTAATTTCAATTTTAATCAAACGTTAAAATGTTAATTTGATTTTAATTTTTATAAACACCTCCGAAGCAACATTCGAAAAAAAAAAATTACTGAACCGGTAACTGTATCTGATAGAGATCTTTTATATTACAAGTCATAAATTTTGAATTTCTATCATTTGAGGAATTAATCACAATATAATAGAGTGCGCCTAAGGGGGGGGGGGCGGATTGAGCAACAGCCAGATAGAATTCTTTGATTTATTATAGGTAATGGAAGGTTTTTTAGGACGTTGGGTGGAGCCATGTTTTGGTGACGTCACAAGACGTTTAAAAAAAGAGTGGTTAACTTTTACAATTAATTTAACAAGTATTATTCTTTTTGAATAATCAGCATATTAATTTATTTGTTTTTATCATGTATTTCTCATCATTTTTTGAATGTAGACGTTGAGAGAAAGTAGGAGCTAAAGCTATTCAATTATCATTGCTAAGAGATGGAGTTAAGATCGTGCCTGATTTAGCCAATCACAAAGCTTGTTGTATATGAACACTTCTGAGAAAGGGTTCTTGCCCGGAGCCAGGCAGAGCTCTCGGCAGCCCTGGTTGTGCTTTAGTTATATCATAATAGTTATATTCATTTGCATTTTGAGAAGTTAAATAAATTAGACATAGGATATGTACGCGACATTAAAATTTTAAATTTGAACATATGTTTAGGATTAATGAATGACAATTAAAGTCAATGAAATTATTCAAAACAGCTAAAACAATTTTATATATTTTAATTATTTAATATGAATTTTGATTGTTAGCTAATTAAAACGAGCGATGTCATTTTATCTTTTAATCAATTTAATGAAATAGTTTATAATTTTGAATAAAAATTCTACAGTAATGTTTTAATTTGGTGACTGGAAGGTATGAGATGCAATATATACATATAATAGTGCAAGCTTTTAAAGCTTTAAAATATTTAATTTAACAATGTATTAATTGTAAAAGAAAATTTTTTTTAAATGAATAAAGCATTATTATTATTATTATTATTATTATAGTGCAAGCTTAGAAAAAAAAAATTAAACTAAAAATATTTTTTTTTAATTGCCACACAAATCAACAGCGGGCGCGCAAATCCTTAACATTCTATATTATGAAATTGTCTACCTATTGTTACTTTCTCTTACCTATATATGTAATATATATATTAATATATAGAGAAAGTATTGGATTCATGTCAAAAATTCGATGTCGAGATTTTGATGGATCTTCAGGTTTTGAGGTCCCCTGAATCCAAAAAAGTGATTTTCTCAACAAGGTCTGTCTGTGAACAAAATATATCAAGAACGACAAGAGCTATGAGGTTGACTTTTGAACAAAATCGGCCAAAAAGTACTAGTACTTTATTGATGTACTTTTACAGTTTTTTTTTCGATTTTCTCAAAATTCGCTCCAAAGATTTTGATTAAAATTCATAAATCAATTATTTTTAGATGCTCTTTAAAATACTTATAAATTTTACATCTTGAATTAAATCGTACCGTACTGTCGGAAACAAAAAAATCTGGTGTGACAAGTACAGAACACAACTCTCGATTACCGAAGTTAAGAGAAAGTTGTGTGCTGTGCGAACAGTCACACCAGATTTTTTATATAATAATAAAATAAAGCAAAAATCTTTTAGCCTCTCACAACAATTTATATTTAAGAAAGAGATAAATTTTTTCTCACTTCATAATTAACAATTTATTTAGGTTAATTATTTTATTATGCTTAAATCTTGCTGCTTACTATTCAAAGTGATTAATATATTGTTCAAAATATTACTAATGATTTTTAAATGACTTAGAAAATTAAAGTATTATTATTTGTTTAGAAAAAAATGTGGCAGTGAAATAATAATATAATAAACAAATTAATTATTTGTAGAAATCAAGTAGTATTCTATTATATATAACACGTAATGTTGGACGGGTGGCCAAAATGGCATACAAATGCCAAAGGCCAATAAGTAAATAAGTAAATGTAGCAATGTAATAACACGTAATGATTACACGGTGAGGCATAATGAAACTTTTTTTCAGGCCCCGAGATAATTTCTTCAGATTCTTAAGTAAAATGACCTCCTGAATCCAAATATGACCTCCGTTTTCCTCCACCAGGTACCGTTTTCGGGGGAGCCCTCTACTTATTTCCACCTCTTTTCGTTAATTATAGGGCCATGAATCAAATTTGGAGGGATGAAAAGGAATATTTTAGCCTTAACATTTCTTCAGAAGGTCTAGAGAAGTTAAAAGTTAAAAAACATTAACATTTGGATCCAGGGGGGGGGATGTGGGGGAGGATTTTGTCGCTTAAAATGCAAAAAAAGCATTAAAAATGATCGATTTTTTCTTATTTTTTCACAGGAAATTAATTCTAATGAAGAAATGGCTCTGAATAAAAAAATACAAAAAATTATTTTTAGTTAAATTAATATAAGAGTCTTTTACAGTAAATGAATCTTTTACAGTATACCAGTAGATAGATTTAAAGTTAATTATACGGATTCTTCTATGTCCTTCAATATTTCCATATTTTATCTAAAGGAGTAGAAATTACTTCTTGTCAAAGTTTGAAAAAAATTATAATCTATAAAATATTTAAAGAAAAATGGACAAAAATAATAAATATATAAACAACATAATAGAAAGGAAATAGACCGGAATACAAAATAAATATTATAAAATAACATATTATAACAATACTGATTATAAAAATAAATATCATCTAATAACATGGTACAAATAAATTACTATAAACATTATACGTTACAACCAACATTGTATCTTGTTATGCTGATATGCTTTGTCTTTTGAAAAGTTATGTCGCTTATTTGTCGTATTTAAAAGAAAAACCCATGAACTGGATGACTGTTTGGGGTAATGATAATAATCATAATTATTATATAACATTTTGGTATTAGATATATGGGTAGTTCTTTTACAAACCGAACGGTTTCTGGCTGACATATTTTTTATTTTTTTACGGATTCCTCCAACGATTTTGATAAAAATTCAAAAATCAGTTATTTTTTTCATGCTCTTTAAAAAGTCCCGCGGACCGGGCCGGGCGGGTTTTGGAGGCCATGAAAAAATTACGGGCGGGTACGGGCAGGTAGTAAGTCTAAATAAACGGGTTCGGACGGACGGGCATGCAAATGAAATCGGGCGGGCACGGATCTATAAAAAAAAAATATGAAAAAATTTAAAATATTTATTTTTTACGACATCTGAGATCATGAATAGGGTTTGGACCCCAGTGGAAACCGAAACCGGTAAACCGGTTTTTTAACTAATTTTTAAAAACCGAGAAACCGAGTTTTCCCCGAAAAACCGAATTCGGTTTTTTTTTTAAATTTTTTCTTCAGTAATACTTGTATTCAAATTATAAATTAGCCCGTGACCCATGGCTCAGAGAGAAGACATTAGCTATCTAGTGGCTTGGGGTTTGGGGTTCGCTTCCCGGCCCAAGTGGGGAAAAATTTATTTCATTTTAATTGGCTAACAATCATTTGAAATAAATTGTGATGGTGTCTAAATGGCCTTAAATGCCGAAAAAGACCTTAAACAAATTTAAAAAAAATTATAAATTATTTATATTTTTTCTCCTTTTATCCAATACTTAAATAATCTATATATAATAATAGCGGAGTGTTTGTCTGTCTGTCCGTCCGTCTATCTCGCTCTGTTTGACCAACATTCCGTTGGAATGTCGAAATTTTGCAGTCTTATAGAGGACGTTATGGAGAGTCCAGGAAAAATACTAGGGTCCCGAAATTCCTACAATTTTTTTGAGTTATTAATTCCTAAAGTTACGATTTCTCCCATAGGAAATGAATAAAGAAATATTTATGTATTTTTTTGGATTTTTGTATTCTATGAATGTAAACAAGGGATCTTTTTCCGTACCAAGCAATAAAATATTTCTAAAATATGTTGTATATCAAATAATTTAACGTCCAAAATGGTGGTGCGTTCTAAATACTGTAGATTCAGATGTTGAAAAAAACCGGTTTAAAACCGGTTTACCGGTTTTCCGCTTTGTAAAAAACCGAAAAACCGGTTTTCAAAATTTTCCGGTTTTTTCCAAACCCTAATCATGAACCTTTTTTATTAAAAATTTATAAAAAAAATTAAATATTTTAAAATAATGTATAATTTCAAGGTTTTTTTTTTTTAAGTATTTTATTTAAAAATTTCTAGACATTCATTCATTCACTAAACTTCGGGCGGGTACGGGCGGGCCTGAAGAATGGTAAAAAATTACGGGCCGGACACTGGCGGGATGTCAAAAAAAAATACGGGCACGGGCCGGTACGGGCCAAAAAAAATCGGCCCATGCAAGGGTCTAGTGCATGCTTAAATCATTTAATATCAAATTAATATTCAGTGACTTATCAATATTAATTGAAAAAAATAATCTAAGGTTTAAAAGATAATCGTGATTTCTTCTTCTGTCCACCCCTTATTCCCGCGATCCGGGGTCGGAGACCTAATTTTTTCCTCCAACCCCATCATGCGTTTTTGCGACCGAAAAGGGTAAAACAGGCCGGCCCGTCGCACGGTCTGACTTTGTTGAAAAGAGGAAGGAAGAGAGAGACATACAAAGAACAGGACTGCCTGTCCCAGCTCGGGCAGCTCATGGTCACCATCCACGTACCCACAAGATGTCGGCCCCTGAGCGAAAAGATAATCGTGATTTAAAAAATATTAAATATAATTTAATAAATTCCTTTAAAAGTTTGATATAACGTTAGCGTTGTTTTAAAATAAAAAAAAAATCCTTGAAACTATTGATATAGATTGTTTATACTAAAAAAAACAGTTAATTTATTTAGATGACATATTTTGCACCTTATATTGAAATTATCATTATCAGTTTTTATATAATTAATTTTTGAAAATAAATTAAAGATAAAAATTTTAAATGCGTGCCATGGTCATTAGCGCCTCTCCTGAAATGTTTTGGTTATTGTCAATATTTATAATACAATAAAACAACCTCAAAAATTGTTACGGCTTTTGGCCTAAAACCAAAGAAATAAAAAAAAATAAATAAATAAACTTCAATATTAAGATAAAAAAAAATAATAATAAAAAGATAGTTTTTTGAATAAAAAAATTGTTTTTCATATATCAATTGATATAATTCGGATAAAATCCTATCTTTATAGATATTTGGTTTTATTTTATAATTCGAAAGTAATCGAGTCATTTCATCAAAATCAAATAATTAGGTTAAAGAAATTGTACAAATCAAATTGATTCAAGGCTGAATCCGTTGAGATTGTCGCCTCCCGCCATCTACAGTCGCTCTATGAATATTATATACCTTTAAGCGGCAATTTTAAAATAAATAAAACAAAGAATTTAAAAATAAACTGTGAATACATTTTCAAAATAGTTACAATTTACCTAGGAATTTTTATCTTAAACTAAATATTATATCTGAAGGCGTTATTCAGCAATATTTATTTATTTACTAAAATAAATTATTCCCTCATGTTGCGACTATTGTTTTCCTTTTTTTTTTTTTATTTAAAACTTTAATCTAGTGTAGCGTAACTTATTATTTCTCTTATCAACAAAATTCTTCTTATCGTTTATTATAATATAAAACTTTTTAAAAACAAAATTCATTTTTGTTTTCAACAAAATTTTAACCACTTTTATTAAACATATACCATAGGCCTATACATTTATTCCAACTAAAAAATACCTTTTCTTCTTATCTTCTGCTTCTTCTTCTTTTTAATGGCATTGCCACAGTAAGGCATTTTGCCAGCTTCACCATTAGCCCTTCAAATAAAACTTCATTTTATCCATTAAATTGTTTTTCATTTTTTTTTTCTATATATATATATTTTCATTTTGTAAAACATCTAATTGACAATATATGCCTAATGACCAGCTTATATACACTATTGGAATCTTAATGGGAATTTAGCGACGCTAGCAATATTGCTAAGTTCACGGGTAAAGGTACCACACCACATGACCCTTTAAAGAGCCCATCTACAGTATCTATCTAGTATGCAGGGCCGGATCTAGGAGGGGGAGCAGTGGGTGCATGTGCCCAGGGCGTCAGATATCAGGGGCGGCAATTAAAGGAAGATTTACTAAAAAAAAAGTAAAATGATATGAATTTTGTATAGAAAATTTTAAGGAGGGGGCGGCAAATTAAATTTTGCCCCCCCCCCCCCTAAAAAATCTCCTAGTTCTGGCCCTGCTAGTATGTAGACTGCAAGGTAGATATAGGTGATTTAGGTCAGCAATACTCAGCCCATCACATTCACGGAAAGGGGTTTCCCTGACCCCTATTCTATAAAGATAAGCCGGAGTGGGCGCATGACCTATCCTCATCCTTTCAAGGAGGGTAGTTAAATTCTTAAAAGTCCTGATGGACTCAAACCATGGCTTGCTGGGAATCTTTGGCTGAATTGAATAGAGATGATAGCCTTTATCTCTACTCGTCTGGTCCCAATATCTCTGTTACTTGAAACCAGCTACTTTTTTATAATTGAAAAAAATATTTTTTATAAAGTTATAAAATTAGAAATTTTTTTCTAATAAAAGCCCGGAGGAGAAATATAAAATTCTTTATAAAAACACTAAAAAATAGAAAATCTAATCTATTTATAATTAAGCTTAATTAGGTCATTTTGCTTAATTAGAAATAATACTAAATATTTACTTTTTTCTAATTAGATTAATGGAGAGTCATGAAAATTCATAATAGACCTAAATAAAAAAAAAAATAAAATGAAAAATTTAATTTTATATATTATTTTAATTTATTTTAGTTATTTGTATATAGAAAAAGATTAAAATTTACATAAAAAACACTATATTTGAAAGTTTATTGTTTTTGATAATATACTAAAAAATTGTTCTGATTGTTGAAAAAAAAGTTTCCAAAGTGACATTATTATGAAATTAAAAGAAAAACATAATATTATATGGCCTATGGTTAAGTATAACAGAAAATTTTTTATTTTAATAATATATTTAGTTACTAAGAAATAAGAATTTTAATCAACAAATATAAGAGAAAATTTGATGAATATGTGACATATAATAAAAAATTTTAATCTTGGAAGGAAGAAGTAAAAAAAAAAAAAAAAAAAAAAACAATTTATGTAAGCTTTTATTTTAATAAAATAATTTTTCGAAATTTGACAATAAATTTTAATTTTTTAGTCGAAAAAAAAAATATTAATAAAAATAATATGAATTTTAATAATACGATACGATGTATAAATTTGTTCATTTTTTCGTTTCTGGAAGGTAGGCAAACATGACCAACTCATTGTTTATTTATTCCTGTAAAATTCCTCTATCAATTATTACTTTTTACTAACATTTAACAATAGATCAAGTGTAGTTTGCTCTAGAAAGTTACGGAGTAATTAATGTAACAATCCATTAATTAATCGGTCATATGACTTGCCTGTCCTATCTTCGAGCAAAAAACAACCTGCGAAATTATGATTTCAAAAATCATTCAATTTACAAAGATTATTTAATTAATTTTTTTTATTTCAACCCCTTCTTATCTTCCTTAGGGGTAATAAGTGTCAGTTATTCATTAGGGAACTTAAGTAATTTTTATATTAATACAATAGTAATATTATTTTACCAATACGGCTGCGGTTCAATAAATATAACATGGCCTGTCCAAAAGCTTCCTTTCCTCATAGTATATTTGGAATTTAAATTTAATTAAAATTAAAATAAAGAATAGAAGAATGCAATATTATATTTATAGGAACTCAAGCGCCGGTTCTTTCACCGATAGTCAAGAAGCTGTCTGGGCCCTTGGCAACAATTTACCCCCCTTATCTTAATAAATCAAATATAGTCTATATCTGATCATTTTATTATTTCATTATATTACGCGGTGTCCTTTGGGCAGTTAATACAAAATGATTGAAATTTGATATTGTTATTGATGTTATAACTTGCCAACTACAAAAGCTTATTTACAAGTCAAGACGACCTCGTTTAAAGCTGTTTCGTTTAGCACTGGAACTTATTGGAACATAACCCCAACGTTCTACTGTACTTGACCATGGATGAAGAAACAGGCTTTTAATAATCAAAATTATAAATTTAAATTCTCATATAAAGAAATTACAAATTTGAGTGATTCAAAACATGGCCAGAAAAAAATTGATTTCGAACATTAAAATAAACGGCATTTAATTATTATAAGGGGTAGTGCACATATTACGTAAAGCGTTAGGGGGGGGGTAGGGTCTGGCCAAAACGTTACTAATTGTGACGTGGGAGACCCGGGGTTTCTCTAAGTGTGACATAACAATTCAAAGTTGAATTTATAAAAATTTTTGTTTGATTCTAGATGAGATGAGACTCGTATACTAAAAAAAAGGTCCAATGATTTTCACAATAGGGAAAAATGGAGTGATTATTTGAGTCATGAGTGAAAATTTACTAAAGAAAAAAAAGGCGTTACGTAATATGTGGACGACCCCTAATGTGTAATTAGTACTTTGAGTAATAGCAGTAGTAGTACTCACGTCAGAAGCAGAAGTACCGATGGAACTAAGACCTGGTGACATTGCAGTTGCTTCAGGGCTAGCACCAACTGAGGGGCGAAATCCAGTACCTGTTGGAGGTCCGGGTGCTGAACCTCCCCCCATACCAGGCGAGAGTGTGTGCTGATGTGGCTGTAACGACTCTGACAAATACTGGCGCACCTGAGTCCGTTGCTTCTCGATTACATGATACCTGGTTGGATTCTCAAGTACTGTCTTCACCTGCATGGATAATAAAACAGAAAAACGTTAAGTTAGAATCAAACGCTCAGCAATAGAAAGATTACTTTTGATCATTTATGTCTGAGGTATAACGATTGAAATTGGCCAAAATCGTAAACCATTGAAAAATAAACATATACCTCTAAAAATAATTTAATTATTTACTAAAACCTGACCCAACATCCGTCAACCGACCGTGAAAAGAAACCACCTATAACTCTCACTGCATCACTGCATCTGAGGTATAATTCAAATGTTTTTTGAGAATTCTCGAACAACAAATCGTTTATTTACCGAGACCAGAATCACTGGTCACATTTACAATTTGTGTTCCAGTGTATAAGGATCTTGGAGAATAAGAAGTCAGATATATGCCCAGGGTAAAAAAAAAAAAAAAAATTTCTCGGGTTCCTATATCTGAAACACTTACTTTGCCATTGGCCAAATGGGTTTTCCGACGGCCATTTAATTAAGTTAAAAAAAAAAAATCGTTTATTAAGTTCGGACCCCGACACATAGATAGCATTGTTAGAAGCATCCGTCCTTCATGTGAACACACCAAATAATAATCAAAAAGTTAAATGGCTTAGTTCAGAACGCTGATTAAAGTGAATTGTTTTACTTATTTTAAAAGAAGGAAAGTTTTGACAATATGGTGAATGTGTTAGTGAACAGTCCTTTTTACTTTTTACTTTCTCTTACCCTATATATGAAAAATATAGAGAGAGAAAGTATTGTTTAAATAAATACTCAACCAGCCACGATTTTTCAAGTTTAATATTTTATTTAAAACACTTCCGTTTAATAAGTGTATCTGTGAACTAACCTAATTTTAAGCTGTTTTATTAATTTAAGATGTGTTAACATGAAGAATTTTTTTTTATATTATTAAAATATAAAATTTTCAAAAATAAAAAGTATTTTTAAAAGTCTAGTAGAAAAAAATCCAATTATCAAAATTAATATGTACTCTGGACGTTTTAGATATACAGGAGATTCTTAAATTAAATGTAAATAAAATTATCAAGTTTTATATAATAGCTTGCTTGTATGCAACTGAATTTTCTAAAGTTTTAACAAAAAAAAAAAAATTTCTTTTGTTGTTCACCAACAAAAAAAAAAAAAAAGTTGGCAACTCTAAGTTTAATAAACCAGATTGACCTTCAAAGTTCAAATAGCATGTTTAAAATTGACAAAATAAATAAGTAAATAAATTGGTGTAATAAAAAACAATTTCTCGCAGAATAATTAAATGACAAATTTACTAAAAGAATTTCAAATTTTTAAAAATATTTATAAACAAATTTTTGAGGAATATATTTTTATAATACTTTGCTATAGTACATGATAATTTATTTCATAAAGGCCCGTAGAGAAAAAAAAAATAGATTTGCAAGTTTATTCTGGAAGTTAGGCAACCAAAATGACTGTAATGTATAGAAATATTACATTTTTAATAAATTTTTTTCATTTAAAATTTATATTATATTAAAATTAAATCAGCTTATTAAATAGAAGGTAGCTCTTTGCTTATTATTCCTAAGTAATGGCGTTAAGATCGTTCCTGCTCTAGCCAATCAGAAAGCTTCTTTCTGTCCTTGTAGGTCATTGAATTATTTTGTTCTATATTTAAAAAAAAAATATTTAATTAATATTATAATTGATACAATTTTTTTTAATTTAAAATTTTCTTAATAGGAATTTTTTTTATTTTTTAATTAGTCAAAACAAAATTCTAATAAGAAAATTTCTAATGTATTTAATCCATTTACGCCATTAAAATGGGATACAAATTTAAAGGGGGCGAATTTTTCCAAAAGTTTCACTTTTTTCTTGTTTTGCACGAAATTTCCCTCTCTTTTGGACTTTTTTGGGGCGTCAGCTAACAGAATTTAGACATAACTTTAAAAAGTTATTATTTAATTTTTTTTTTTATAATCCATTTATTCTACAACATTTTAGAATTTTATTAGATTTTTTTAGAAAATTTTTAAATAGGGCTATACATTTAAATAATTATCTAAATGTACACAATTTAAGTATTAACCATTTAATAAACAAATATTTGAAGGCTTTAAAAAAACCTGTTTATTTTATGATGTATACTAAATAAAAATAAATAGAAAATATCTTACTCTGATTGATAATAATAAAATGAATATTTATAGGATCGTGTCTGACCTGCAACACTTGCTGGGGCACGTCGATGCCCTGGAGGGCATGATGCAATGACACCGGGGGTGTTGGCACATTCATTGCTGCACTGGCTGCAGCTGCAGCGGCTGCTGCCGCAGCTGCAGCTTCTCTGCGTTCCTCTTCCTGGAGCTTTTCTCGCATCAGTTGTTGTTTCAACTGAGTTCTTGACGTCGGCGTCGCCGTTTTGAAACTTGGAGGGCTATAAGAGAGAAAATTTTATTCCGATTTTTTTTACAAGTAATGTTCTCTTTTGGTAAATTGAACGAATATATAAAAGTTGAGTCGACTACTGATGCATGAGCAACGAGCACCAATTGCCCGAGCTAAGACTGGCCTTTTTTTCTTAGGGTCGAATCCAATAAACTAAATGAGCAAAATCTATGAATAATTTAAAAACTGGAAATAAATTTAATTTTCGAAAACAAAAGAATATTTCCTTATTTAATAATAAATTTTTTGAAATTTCCCACCTCAATTTAATCCTTCCCTCATTGACCATTTCTCCATAAAAAAAAAATAAGTAAATTCAAATACATCTCAGTATTTTAATCACCAATGATTATATGAATTATTTTCTTTTTATAGTACTATTTGGGGGTCGTATTCTGTCCCCCTCTCTCGATTCAAGTATTTCCTGTTAAACAGTTCTAAAAATATATCCAAATATTTTATTTTTAAATTTCTCATTTACCTCGGTAAAAATAATCCGATGACAGAAATATCTTTCTTATGCCATTTTTTTAAGTTTTAAAATTTTTTCTATCGATGAGTTGATGGCGCCTCCTTCCACCCTCCCCCTCCCCCTATCATTCACCATAGCGTAACTATGTGGGGGCGAAAGGGGGCGCCCCCCCCTCGCCACAGGCTCATCAAGCCAATGGTGTTTCTCGATAGCGACATAGGCGCCCTGGGGTATCTAAGATATGGCCATGGCTGGAGAGTTTTTCATATTCTCTCCATAGATTGTCTAAACAAATTGATACTTTTCTTTTAATATATTACAACTTGAATACTTCTATTTAAAATGAATTTATATATTCACGGCTTTGTACCTAATTTTCGGGTTTTTTTCCCCAAAATTTTCGGCTTTTTTTAATTTTATAATAAATTGATTGTATATCACAAATCCGGAGAAAAAATACCAAAAAAAAGCTCGAACCGAAAGCGGTGCCTTAGTTGAGTCCCCCCCCCCCGCCCTCAAAGGCTAGTTACGCCATTGAAATTTTATTTGTATAATAAAATGTATTTTTTTATAGGAGGCAATGGCTAAGCCGGCTAAGCTGAGGATCAACGCGGCTCGGGTTCGGATCCAGTTTGACGCATATAATTCAAACATCCTGACGAAGTCTCTTCTTAGGGTAGGAAAGGGGGATAGCCCCACCGTGCTATCACAAATAACCTATTTGGCCTAAGTGTTCCCTCTCGGGGAACGGCCACTTCAACCTAACCTAACCTAACCTTGTATAATTTTTATATGAGTCAAGTAGTAAAAAATTTAGGATGGTCTGACAAATAGGTAAAGAGAGTAGATATTAAAAAAAAAAAATTTTGCAAGAAAAAATATGTAATCTATATGCATAACAAGATAAAATTTCAAAATATTTACTATATAAATAATTAAAATTTTGAAATTGATAATAAAGCTAGACTGGGTAAATTTTTAAATAAATAATTTCTCTATTGTTTTGTTTGTTCCCATATTATTATAAATTATATTTTATAATCAAATCTCAATAAATAAAGTCTGAGGAAATATTCATTTCGTGCAATATATAAACGATTATGATAAAACAGCAGCCATCATTCTTTTTATTTTTTACTTTTTAATCTTGATTCTCTTTTGTCAAATAAGGAGAAAGTCTTAAAATTCTTTTATTAAATTGAAATCTCAAAATTTATTTTTATAGTAATTATATAAAAAAATATAAATAAGCACTTATTTGTTTATTTCATTTTTGTTTTGTCTAATTAATATTTGTTAACTGATTAAAATTAGATTAAATTAAAATTATTTACAGAGTAAATAAACGTTCGGGTTAGAAAAAAATAATTTTTGAATTATTAATATTATACATAGTATTTTGGAATGAATATTGAAATAGTTATTAGAACGAACGAACAGATTCGACACTAGAGAAGCAGAGGCGTATATAAGGGGGGGGGCGAGGGAGCCCCCCCGAATTTTTTCAAATGCATATAGACATATAGGGATATAGAGATAATAATGGGTCTCGGCCCCCCCCCCCCCCGAAAAGTTTGCTCGGCCCCTTAGTACGAAAATTTTGGTTCCACGGGCGGCAAAAATTAATCGTCTCTAAAAAAAGGTATAAAAATTTTTTACGGACGGGAAAAAATTTTTGGTTCCGCAAAAAAGGTAATGTTCCGCGGGCGGCACACAAAACAAAATTTTGGTTCCGCGGGTGGCAAAAATTTTGGGTCTTTAAAAAAAAGAAAAAATATTTTTGGGATGGGAAAAATTTTTGGCTCCGCAAAAGAGGGAATGTTCCGCGGGCGGCACATGAAAAAATGTTGGTTCCGCGGGCAAAAAATTTTGCGTCTCTAAAAAAAGGTAATATATTTTTACGGACGGGAGAAAATTTTCTGTCCGGAAAACTTTGGTTCCGCGAAAAAAAAATTTTCGCAGAAAAGTTTTTGAGATCAGCCCCCCCCCCCCCCGAAAAAAATTTCTATATACGCCCCAGTAGAGAAGTGGTCTTAAGCTGTAGCCTGAGAGTAGAGCCTTGAGCTTAGGTAACCAAAATGCTTAGTCGAAGTGTTGTCTTAACGGTAAAAGTAGCTTTTCCCTTTCAAATGCATTATAAAAAGATGATTTATTTATTTTAAAAGTTTGGTTGACTAAGCTCAAGGCTCCGCTCTCGAGTACATCAGGCACTTGTGGCGCCGGCTGTACGTAGAAAATTTATTCTTGGAGAAAGGGTGCTGATTATTAACGCCCCCCCCCCTCATTCTTTCTCAACCTTCTAAATAAATAAATAATAAAGAATATGAAATATTTATAATTTCTAATAGTATTTAAAATGTTTACACTATATTTATTTATCATTATTTTTTTATTTTTTTTTTTTGGGGGGGGGGGTGTTCAGAGAGGGTGGCAGGTCTTAACCCCTCTGGCTGCGGCCCTGATCTTAATAGTGGCGTAGATATTTTTTAAAATTCCAATCCAATGATGATATTTCAAGTGAAATTTTTACAGTTTCTAGATTGATCCATAAATGATATTAGACATTTTGTTATCTTTATTTACTGGTATTATTATTATTATCATCATTTCGAAGGTCTTTAACAGATCTCCAAAAATATTTATATTTTGACACTTGCAAATAATAATATATTTTTAATAATTTCAATTTTTTTTTTTTTTTTTTTTTTTTTGGAATGGGTGCATAAGGTCCGATGACCTATAATGACCAATAGTCACATGCAGCCAGGAAGAAAATAACAACAAAAGGAGAAGCATAAAGGGGAAACTCAACTGCGGGAACTGAGAAGATGCCTGTTGAGGTTAGACTTGAAAGTCTGAAGATTGTAGGTTTTGGGGAAGATAGACGCAGGGAGCTTGTTCCAATCACGGGAGGTCATGGGGACAAAGGAAGAATGAAATTGATTTGTTCTGTTAGTCGTGATCTGAACAGCATAGGGATGCTGGGAAGATGCCTCTCTTGTGTTCCTTGAAAATGTTGCATTGGGTGGGACAATTGATTTTAATTCGGCAGAGCATTGACCATGGTAATACCTGTAGAAGAGAGATAGTGAAGATACTCTTCTTCTATGATCTATTAAAATAAAAATAAATTTTTTTTTTCATCTATGGGGTGTTTTTGTTTGTTTGTTTTATATTTGAAAATCAGCTGCGTTAATCAAGAAAAGACTAACATATGAGCTTTGTTTTTCGAGTGCCACTGATAAAAACAATGCCGGCCGGGAAAGACCATGGTGGATTCTATCATGTCCTTTCTTTATCAGTATAGAACAGTCAGTGCGGTTTGCGCTTATGCATGCACGATGAGTCAGCGTTCACTTCCGTCATCAGCTGAGAACTTTTTGTGTTCAACTTGGCAAATGGCAAATTCAGATCAGCTAATATAAGATATTTATAAATTAAAAATAAAAGTGTCTGTGTTGAAAGGGCGAAATTATCTCATCTCTTCCGATATTCACCTTGATTATACTATTCTTTTATGAACAAACAACCTATTGGGTGGTCTGTCTTCCATAAATGATACCCCATGTTGAATTAAGAAATTTGCTCATTGGGAGGTCTCCCAGAAAATGAATTGTTATATATTAACAAGAAAATTAGTATTTTGTTGAAAGCCGCGAAGTCTTTCCCCATTCCAGGGCCATGACAATTAAATGAATATTAATAATCAATGGCCCCTGGGGATCGAACCCACGACCTCTAGTCCTTCCGGGGCAACGGTGTGCTATTCCATTGACCCAGACCAAAGCAAAAGAAAGTAATTTACTTAACGATGAATAGGATCATTTTCTATTGATGTGGGTATTTTTTTTATTATAAATAAAATCTAAGTAGAAGGCAACTCACATTCAAATCAGCCAAGTTGCTTAAAAATACACAAAAGATTGTCAAAATTGGTGTATAAAATAACAATTAGTGGACTTTTATTCAACATATGTTAACATGGTTGTGAGTATTTTTTGGTGGTGGGCCAAGCGCCCCATGGCCCCCGGGAATCGTACCCAGGATCTCCATCCCTTCCGGGGTTACGGTGAACCAGACCACCAGACCCTCAACCTAGCTACATTTAAAAAACATAAAATCATGCAAAATAGATCTATGACTAGTCAAGTCCGAATCGAGGTATGTTGAATACTAATATCTTATTCAAATACAATGAAATCTTGGTAATCCGGCCTAAACGGGACCTGCTCTAAGCAGGATAGTGAAAATGCCGGATTACCCGAAATGTTTAATATAATGCAAAATTTAACATTTATCTCTAGAAAAAATCTGTAATGGCACTTTGTTTTCTTAAATTACCCCTTTTTTTGCTGCAATATCACTAAGAAGTGGCTTTTCAACAGGCGGGATTAGCCGGTATGCCGGAGTATCGAAGTCCGAATTAGCAAGACTCTACTGTATAAAGATCTCGAAAAATATTTAAAAATATGTTCCAAAAGAATATGAGGGGAAAAAATTTTTTCGGATATTTATTGAAAAGAACGCTCGCTATTTATCTACTTTTGGGAAACTAACGTCTTTTGAATATACGTATCTAATATCAAAGACGATTAACGCGTATTAAGGAATGCATTTTTACCTTATTGAAAATATCGAAAACAGAGCTGATATTATTAAGCAAAGGAAAAAAAAATAACTTTATCAATTTTAATATAGTAAGTATCCTTAGGAAAGAATATATTTTCTTATTAGTGGTCTTTGAAATCAATCAGGGGCGTATATAGAAATTTTTTTCGGGGGGGGGGGCCCGAACTCAAAAATTTTTCTGAGGAAAATTTTTTTTTAAGAAACTATACTTTTTTTCACACGAAATTTTTTGAGGAACATTTTTTCTATTGCGGAACCAAAGTTGTCCATCCTGCGGAAAAATTTGTTGCGCTGATGTCTGTATATCCCTATATATGTATATGTGTTTGGGAAGGATTTCGGGGGGGGGGGCCCGGGCCCCCTCGCCCCCCCCCTTATATACGCCCCTGAAATCAATATAAACAAAATCAAGCTCGTTTACATTTTCCGTTCGTCGATTGATCGGTGGGTGGCTGAGGTATTAAATTATATTCATGAAGGCTGAGTCATATATTTATAGGTTTATTAATTACAATAATAATAAACATCACCCCTAGTCTTAAGCCTTTCGGTCAATGCTTTTTACTTTTTAATTATTCTTTTGACGTTTACGTTCACATCCACATACATGTCGATCTGGTGAAAAGTCAAATTGGAAGAATTGTTCGCGATAAAAATAAATTTGTTCGTTGATTTTTCTGTTTATAAGGCAACTGAATGAGGCAAACATGCTTAGCTGTTAATTTGTAGGGAGATATAATAACTACGCGTACGTGCTCCACTTTAAAGGAGAGCTCAGGCAATTAATTGAAAAATCCATTATTGAGTTGTCAATTGGGTTGTCTATCTTGCAGCATACAAATTTATTCACTCCATGCTATTCTAAAAGGAAAAAAAAGCAAACGTGTGGGGTCGTCGGACCCCCGCCAGGAACGAACTTCCTCACGCCTTTTCTTCAAATTAATATTAATTAGATAATCTGGTGTGACTGGTCGCACAGCAAACAACTTTCTTTTACCTTTGGTAAGAGAAAGTTGACATTTTAAGAGCGAATTTTGAGAAAATCGAAAAAAAAAAACTGAAAAAGTACATCAGTAAAGTACTAGTATTCTTTGGCTGATTTTGATTAAAACCTTATTTTTCCGGTCCCGGGGAGTGTTTAACTTAAATATAACATTTCAGCCTCATAGCTCAATTCCTTCATGCTTAAAATTGAACACACACACAGCACCCAGACAGACAGAGCATGTCGCGAAAACCAGTTTTTGGATTCAGGGGACCTCAAAACGTGAAGATCCATCAAAATCTCTACATCGAATTTTTGACATGAATCCAATACTTTCTCTCTATATATATACATTCCATATATTCATAGGTAAGAAAAACTGTCAGGAACTAAATATATGTCGACACAAAAAATCTGGTGTGACAGGCACAGTACACAACTTTGGATTACCGAAGGTAAGAGAAAGTTGTGTGCTGTGCGCCAGGCACATCAGATTTTTTTCCTTCTGTCTCATTATTTTCTTCATTTTAAGAACAATTTTTTACTTTCTCTTACCTATGTATATATGTAATATATATAGAGAAAGTATTGGATTCATGTCAAAAATTCGATGTCGAGATTTTGATGGATCTTCACGTTTTGAGGTCCTCTGAATCCAAAAAAAGTGGTTTTCGCGAGATGGTCTGTCTGTGGGTGTGTGTTCAATTTTAAGCATGAAGGAATTCAGCTACGAGGTTGAAATTTTATATTTAAGTTTCGTACCCTCCTGGACCGTGAAAATAAGCTTTTAATCAAAATCGCTCAAAGAGTGCTAGTACTTTACTGATGAACTTTTTCAGTTTTTTCCGATTTTCTCGAAATTCGCTCCAACGATTTTTTTTAAATTCATAAATCAATTAATTTTTAGATCCTTTTTAAAATATATATTCTCATTTTGTCATTGAAATCTTCTGAAGACCACTTTACTCTTGTACTCCATAGAAACGATAGGAGAAATGGTTGCCATGGTAACAAAATATAAATATTTTCCCATACTTATAAATTTTACATCTGAATCCAAATGTTCCGTACTGTCGGGAACTAAATATATGTCGACACACAGGCGTGACTGGCGCACAGCACACAGCTTTCTCTTACCTTCGGTAATCGAAAGTTGTGTTCTGTGTTTGTCACACCAGATTTTTTTTTATTTATTAAAAAAAAATTTAAAAGTGAACACTATGTTTAAAGGTTAGAGTATAAGGATTATTTCTCAATGGCATATTAATTAAAAAACCTCAACGGGATTTGTGCGGGATAAAAATTGTTTCATATATGAGGACGGGGCAGGTTGGCCCAAAAAAGACTGGGCAGGTTGGCCCACTCGATTTTTTGCCATTGTATGTATGAAATCGTTAAGCCGTGTTTTATTTTTTCAATTTTAGTGGCAATGAATGATGTAAAAGTAACAAAATAAAAATTATTATAAATATCGATGTTATACTGGCCGTGTGTGTATTTTGACTCCAATACTTTCTCTCTCTCTCTCTCTCTCTCTATCTCCTCTCTCTCTCTCTCTCTATATATATATATATATATATATTAATATATATAGAGGTAAGAGAAAGTAAAAAAAAAATGTAAAATGATATGAATTTTGTATAACAAATTTCATTCGGGGAGGGGAGGGATAGTTCTATGTTGTGACATAATATTTATAGCGGGGTTTCTTTGTATGTGACTAACTGTTACATGGGGAGGGGGAGGTGGGGAAGAAGAAAATCGCCAAAAAAAGGCGTTACGTAATATGTGGACGACCCCTATCAGATATATGAATATGTTTTTATTGTTTTCTAAAACGACGCTCTAGTTCTTTGAATATGGGAGAGAAAAGTTGAGAGGCTTGCTGGGATACTCTTTTTGCCAACATCCAGAGCCCAAGTAAGGTGTCTGCAGAGCTCTTCACAGCATTCTGACTCTCATCTCCAACCTCTGGACCACGGTTATAACAATGATTAATAAATACAAAAGAAAAACTGAAAAGGAAATGTACTTGAAGTCACGATTGGCCCACTCAAAATATTTTAGAAATAATTATTTATTTTAATTTTAACATTAATTTAGGAGACTTTTACGATGACCTTATGGTAGCTTAAGGTTGCAGCAACATTTTAAAAATAAAAACATAAACGAAAATGATTAAATAAAAAATTTTATAAAAAGAAAGAAAATTAGTGGGCCAACCTGCCCCAGTCTTCGCTATAATATCTTACATATTATATATGTAGAAAGAAATAAAAAAAAAAAAAAAACAAGAAGAAAATGCAGCCAATGTAGTTTCTTTCTTGATATTCAGCCTAACGTTTCGATCCTATGTTTGGACCACCCCCCTCTGGCGATGGTCCAAACCTAGGATCGAAACGTTAGCCGTGGGCTGAAAATCAATAAAGAAACTACATTGGCTGCATTTTCTTTTTTTTTTTTTTATCTCTTTCAACATCTACTCCACAGCCATACATCCCTCTGTTACATTATATATGTAGTTTCTTATTTATTAAAATATTTTTTTTTCTAGATGAACTCAACGTCTCCTAGTCCTCGAGATTTTGGGGGCTTGGTTCGGGGGCTGGAGATTCCCAGTTCAATTTCGGGCCAGAAGTTTATGAACAAATTGATATAATGAAAAATAATGTCTCTGTTGAAACTGCCACAAAAGGAATTTTTTACTTTCTCGTACCCTATATAGAAATATATAGAGAGAGAAAGTATTGCGATCATGTCAAAAATTCGATGTCGAGATTTTGATGGATATACATCTTTTTGAGGTCCCCTGAGTCCAAAAAAGTGGGTCCCGCAAATTGGTCTGTGTGTGTGTGTGTGTGTGTGTGTGTGTGTGTGTGTGTGTGTGTGTGTGTGTATGTATGTGTGTCTGTGTGTGTGGACAGATTTTTAGCATGAAGGAGTTGAGCTAGCGGATTGAAATTTTATATTTAACTTAGGTACCTTTGAAGAATCTCAAAATAAGCTTTTGAACAAAATCGGCCAAAAAGTACTAGTACTTTACTGATGTACTTTTTCAGTTTTTTTTCGATTTTCTCAAAATTCCCTCCAAGGATTTTTTTTTTAAAATTCATAAATGAACTATTTTTAGATGCTCTTTAAAATGTATATTCTCATTTTGCCGTTGAAATCTTCTGAAGACCACTTTACTCTTGTTCTTCATAGGAAAGTAGAAATGGTTGCCATGGTAACGGAATTTAAATCTTTTTCTTTTTATTAGATTAAAAATCAATTATTATTTAAATTCCCATTTATTTTTATTTTATTTGTGTCTTTAATTGTTTCAAAGAAAACATATATGTCTCTCTCCCACTTGCAAACATTATCGTCTCTCTCTATTCTTTTTAAATTCCCCTTTCCACCTTATCTTCGCATAGGAACAATGTTAATTTCCTATAGGGATTTGTATGTTAATTTCCCCATTCAAAAGGGAGTCCCCTTTAGAACTTTTTAGGCATTTAAAATTTTATTTTCCAATTCTTATGAAATTTTGTATTTATTTACGATTCTATATTGTGTATAAAAATGTCCAAATATGAGATTAAAATTTTGAAAAATAACCATAGTTTATTTGAAGCAGTCAACATTTAAAATGCAAGTTTGAAACTAAGGTGCTATCGGAAACTAAATATATCTCGACACAAAAAATCTGGTGTGACCAGCACAGTAGGCAACTTTCTCTTACCGAAGGGTAAGAGAAAGTTGTGTGCTGTGCGCCAGTCACACCAGATTTTTTTTTAAGTATTTGGCATTTGGGGGCAATTTTTTTAAAATTAATTGGAAACCAAAAAAAAAAAAATCTGGTGTGACTGGCGCACGCACACAACTTTCTCTTACCCTTCGGTAAGAGAAAGTTGTGCACTGTGCTGGCCAGCACCAGATTTTTTGTGTCGAGATATATTTAGTTTCCCATAGCACCCAGTTTCAAACTTGCATTTTAAATGTTGATTAAGCTTGAAATAAACTATGGTTATTTTTCAAAATTTTAATCTCATATTTGGATATTTTATACACAATATAGATTCGTAAATAAATACAAAATTTCATAAGAATTGGAAAAAAAATTTTAAATGCGTAAAAAGTTCCAAAGGGGACCCCCTTTTGAATCGAAATTAACATAC
>JAKCPI010029568.1:0-13695 GCA_023213315.1 Euborellia annulipes | reverse complement strand
ATCAAAATATAAACATAATATACGAAAAACCGTAAAGCGAATAATATTATTTATGAATAAAAATAAATATATTAATTATTTCGGTTGGTTGTTATATTGTGCATGTACGAATTTGACAAATATTATCGAGGATGTGTGTGCATGCAGTCTGTAAATTGCGATAGTAGTTTTTTTTTTCATCTCGTTATTCGAAAACATCACTCACTTCCCATGGGAAGGGAGAACAGAATTATTTTAATGATCAAACTAACTCGAATGTATTAATAGAAAAAACTATTCAACCGATACAATTAAATAAATTAATAAAAAAAAAAAAAATCATATTTAGGGTTGGAATAAAGTTTGGTGAAGTACGTGAAATATCGAGTGTCTCATATCGAGAATAGCCGATGCGGTACTGTGATCTAATGGTAGGGCATGTTTGGCAGATCCGTGGGTCACGGCACCTCACACTATTTATTTTAATATAATTTTTGCAAGTTAGGCAAATCAAATGACACACACAAATGGATTTTTTGTTTTATTCTACGATACGGGCACCGAAAATCGGGGGGGTAATTAATACCTGTTTCATTATTCGTTCTCGGATTATTAGTTATGAATTAGGAGACAGTTTAATCGAGAAAAAGAACCGATAAGCCCATATGCCCTTGAGATAATAGAAGAAACCTTGTTTCGGCATTAATCAAACCATGTACTCACTAGGTTTTGTAAACAAAAGAAGGTAAGTAGAAATAGATAAGTTTATTTAGGTCAACCATAGATAGATGAAGAATAATATAAACGCATTGAGGGATGGTTCCCAAATGGTCTGGGAGTTCGCTTTGTCTTTAGACAATCTAGGGCCGGTTGATTCAGTTAGAGTCAGTTAGTTTGCAGATTGCTTCTGTCATTTAGTTAGGATGCTTGTGTTTATAATATCACCCGTTTGGTAATCTTAAACAGAACCTTTGGATTTCAGCTAGATAACAGAGATCTGGGCTCTAATTTCACCATTTATCTAGGCTGAAATTACTCTAAAGTTAGCTTTCCGATTGGAAGCAAAATGGGGACATCCTGGTGCAAGTGGCCCTAACCTAAAACATTGTAAAATAGTTGTTTCTTCCTCTCCCATTCCCCTTAAAAAGGGGGGGGGGGGGGGAGGGGAGGCCCCCCCCCCCCCCCCCGGCCCAAAAACCTTTGGCGCCCCCCCCAACCCACAACAGAGGAGAGAAAAAGCAAAGCGGGAGGGAATTTTTATTAATCATATTATTTCTATGGAAAAAAAAAGTAGTTTTTTTTTAAATTAAATTAAAACTTAAAAAAAAAGCGCGCGTTGAGCGCCGCCCCCCCCTCCCTCAAAAGCGCGATACGCCGCTGACCACACCTCATCATTTTATTGTTAAAATAATAAGTAGAATCAAAAGAAAAATAACAAATATATTTACTTGTCATAAGATTAAAACTGAAGAGGCTTTCTGCATTACCAAATTAAGCCATTTAGTGAGAGGTTACCTAACTGATTCGAGCTGATGTAACCGACCTTAACCAAAAATTCCATTCGTAAGTTAGTTCGGTTGCCCATCGTCCAAGATTTCAAATTTAAATCGATACAATTAATTCCATTTAATCCCAATTTGATTCATCATGTTCGAAACAAATTCGAATAATTAAAGGGATGTAGTACTATTCGTAGAAGAGTAAACTTGCCTGAACATCTAATGCCCATGTGGTCAATAAAGATAGCGAGCTCCTGATTTTATCCTCCCTCTCTCTATCTCTATCTCTATCTCGTCCTAAGTTTGTTTTATGTTTTTGGACCAAACAAGAAAGTTGAGTTGTCCGGTCAATTCAGGTAAAATTGAATGTTGTATTGAAAGCGTCGGTTTGAACTCAACACTTGGAAAAGAGCCCCTGAGGCACGTAACCTCTCTTGCTGAACAGCTAAGCTAAGTTTTTCACTTTTCGGCTATTTGAGAGTCAATTTCTCTCTCTCTCTCTCTCCTTGAAGGCGATGCATAACAAAAGCCTTTCAAACAAAATTCTATTACCTCCAATAATATTTTTTTTGTGATTTCTCACTTTTCCTTTCTTTATTCAATTTTTTTTTTTTTTTTTTTATTAGATTTTTGACTAACGGCTTATTTTAAATAATGATTACTTTATAACTTAAAAATTTTATTTAGCCTCGATAAAGATTTAGAGATTATTTCTAGTCCGAGGAAGTCAGTTTTAATATACAAGTACGACTAACAGTAATATATACCAATTAGAGTTAACGATTTTACATATATACAGTATATTTGAATTAATTTATTTAAGTATCATTGGGCGTTCTATAATTTTGTTTCTCGGCGGCTACTTATCTCGATTGCTTAATAACAGATTCTCGGTGAAGCCCGCTGGATCTTTTTAATAACATATTTGGACCCTGTTATGGAATGGTGTGTCAAAGAAACAACCAATAAAAGCTTATTTAAACTTAAATAAACCAAAATCCTTTTTTTTTTGAAAAATGAGAAATGAATTCGTAGATGTCAAAATTTAATTTTTTGACATTATTCCTGATAATGAAAATGAGGATGAGTGCGATTTCAAAAAGACAACAAAATAAATAATATTAAGTCGATTTCATTATAACTTTGATTTACTGTTTCCATGTTCACTTCCATTCAGGAATTAATTGATGAGAAAATTTTGTTATCACTTTGTATTTAATTTTAAAACATTAAGCTTAATACTATTTAAAATTTATTAATGTAATTTTGATAAAAAGTTTCTAAGCTATTAGTATTAAATATAACCATAAAAGAACTTTAATAATATCTTCGTTTTAATTTTTGAATTGTAACCTAAAATTATTTTATTTATTATCAAGAGAATTTGAAGCATTTTTGCAAATTGCAAATTGGACTTAGAGAATTTTGCAAAAATAATTTTTTATATTTTATTGTTTTTCTCTAAATTAGTCGTATTTTTAGAGATAATTTATGAATATCTGCCATAATTACAGTATTTACTTGCACAATTGACAAAAAAAATGATATATAATCTAATCAAAACAATTTAAATCAGAAAAACTTTAATGTTGATTTTCTCAAAACTAGATGTTTGGTCTTTGACACACCATTGCATAACAGGGTCCATTTAGTTTATCATAATTCATTAGAACTCTAGAAATCAAATTTATCAACTTAAATTGGGTAATATTTATATTTATATTATTTCTCCTATCTTTTCAATGAAGCTCAAGAGTTTAGTGGGGCCATTATGAGAATATACATTTTAAAGGGTATTTAAAAAATAATTGATTTATGAATTTGAATCAACGACATTAGAAGCGATTTAAGAAAATCGAAAAAAATCGAAAACAATACGGCAAAATACTAGTACAGTCGGTGCCACAAGTGCCTGATGTGCTTGAGAGTGGAACCTTGAGCTTAGGCAACCAAAATGCTTAGTCGTCAGAAGTGTTGTCTTAAAAGAAGCTTTTCCACTCCAGTTGGATTAAAAAAAGATGATTTATTTATTTTAAAAAATATTTTAGTTTGGACTAAGCTTAAGGCTCCACTTTCAAGCATATCAGTCACTTTAGCCCCGACTGTACTCTTGCCAACTTTATTTATTTATTTTCACACACACAAAGACACACCATTTGGCGGGACACACTTTTCTGAAATCAGGAGCCTACAAAATATAAAACTTGTATTTTCTCAAAATATCGAGATAGAATTGTTCACTCGATCGTAATAATTTCTTTCAATACATATCGTATACAGGTAATAAAAAGTAAAAAGTAAAAATGATATTAAGCTTACTATTAAAAGCAATCTTTTTTTTAAGATATAGAATGTCGTATGTGTAACAAACGGAAATAAAATCCAAATACCATTATTTTCTCTCTTTTTCTAGTGTAATTTTTTTTCGGGAATGACATTAAGAGCAAACACTTAATATGGTATTTGTTGGTTTAGGGCGGATTTCACCACCAGATCTAAATGGAAGATATAATAGAATTGGACGACAAAGGGCAAAAAAAAAAAAAAAATCGAACGAACAAACGCAAAGATAAAGAAATAAAAAAAATCATAAGGGGTATAAATCGAACTTTTTTTTTTAATAGAGTATATATTAAATCAGAAAAGAACAAAGAAAATAATGTAAGGGTCACAAACAGAAAATATAATTGCAAAAAAATCAATACGCTTTCTACTTCTTAAAATATCATCTAAACCAGTGTTTACCAAACTTTTGAAGTCCACGGCACCCCAAAGGTGCGATGGGAATAACATCACAAACTAGGGGCACCGTTCCTTTTTTTCCCTAGCAAAACGAAATTTTCGCCTCCCTCCAGAAAAATTTTTTTCCCCTCCCTGCGGAAAATTTTTTTCACTTGAAAATCATTTTACCTTTTTTTTTTTAAGGAAGAGGAAATTTAAACATTATTTTTTCCCGACTCTTTTTTTTTTACCTAAATATTTGCGGCACCCCTTAGGCATTCTCGCGGCACACCGGTTGGGAACCACTGATCTAAATTAAAATAAAAAATCTGGTGTGATGGTCGCATAGCACACAACTTTCTCTTTTTTGGTAAGAGAAAGTTGTGTTCTGTGCTTGTCACACAAGATTTTTTTGTGTAGAGATATAATTAGTTTCCGCCGATATATTAGAATTCAAGATGTAAAATTCATAAGTTTTCTCAAAATTCGACGATTTTACACACACATACACGCACACACACAGACCATGTCGCTAAAACCACTTTTTTGGATTCAGGGTTCCCCAAAACATGTATATCCAAAAAATCTCGACTTCGAATTTTTGACTTGAACCAATACTTTCTCTCTATATATTCATATTTATATGAGAAAGTAATAAAAGTTCATTAAGCGCCCATAAGTTTATAAAAAAAACTTATTCTATTTTAGGACGATAAGGAGAAAAAAAAACCAGCTTCCTTTTTCTCTCTCACCACTTAAATGGGAAGTACTATACAGTGGCCATCTTCAGTGCATAAATGAAATCTTAAGAAATTTTAGAGGCATGGACTGTGTCTGGACGTTCTAAACCTATGTCCAGACACGAAGCCCATGTGCTCAATTTTTCTCAATTATTTTATAATTTTGACAATCTATCTCAAAAATTTCATATATGCACTGAAGATGGCCCCAGTATAGGAGCCGAAATATTTGAAAATAAATTGAAGTGGTGAGAGAGAAAAAGGAAGCTGGTTTTTTCTCTTTATCGTCCTAATTTACGATTCCCAGCTCTGCTGATTTCTTCTATTTTAGTGCATTTAAAATAAAACCATTTTTTTTTTAATGAATAATTTAGTACTTCGAAAACAATTTTCCACCCTTTTTTTTCTAACACTCATCTTTTCTATTAAACCCCTTAACTATTTTATGTTTTTCTAAAATTCACTATTCGCTAAAAAAAGTTTCAATCTTTTAACACCCATACGAAAACGAAAAAGAGATGAAACAATTATTGGATTTGAGGGGGGTTTGTTTTAGGGGAAAATAAAATTTCACCTTAATTTAAAGTTTGAAAAGTGATTTTTTTTTTAAGGGGTGGTATGCGATTTGTTTTTAATAGCCTTATATATATATATATATATATATATATATATATATAAAAAAATCATTTATTTTATTGCAAAAGAGATAGATATATTCGCTAAATATCTATTCTACAATATAATAAAAAAAAGCTATAAAAAATTCTGACCGAGGCAAACTGATTGAATTGAATGAAATGATTTTTTCTCTCTCTCGGTTGCATGTTTTCCTCTTGGCTTGTTTCATTTCGATTTAGACTGACCTCCCACTCTCTCTCTCTCTCTCTCTCGCTTTCTCGATATATAGAACCTAGAGATAGAGGATAGAAGGATATAGAACATTGGCCGTCATGAACAGAGTCTGCAAGTGGTTTGCAAGTTGGCCCAAGACATCCCATCCCCTGAGCTAACCAAACCATCTTTCAGGCTTTTCAGGCCCTTCACCGACATATAACCAAAGGAGTCAAGTTCAGCTTGACACTTCAGTCCTCTCTTTTTTATCCCCCCCCCCTCCCACCCTTTACACACATACACACTTAGCTCTTCCTCAATCGCTTCCAAACTTTAACATACCTAACTTGCAAACTTGTTACTTAAAATATTTCTATATTTAAAAAAAATTCATCTAACTTTATAATAACAAAATAAGCAAGTTCATTTTACTTTTTTTATAAATTTATTAGACATTTTTATATTCATAGGTTCACTCTTCGTGGATGACGATTACAAGTTACCCGAGCTATAGCTGGCATTTATTCGCCTAGGCCCTATATTTATGCGAGTCTTCATCTCGTTGATCGACAGACCGGCTTGATGAATTTTACCAGGCTTTTGATGACTGTAGGCTTAGGGCTTTTGAGAATATTTTGTAGATTAGGAGGATCTCGGAAATTCGGACTTATTTCCTTACTTTTTTTTTTTTTTTTTTTTGTTTGATTCATCTTTCTCTTCAGTAGAGCTGAAAAAAAGTCTTTTGACTTTTGTTTGACTTTTCCAGATTTTCTTAGATATCTTCACTCATCTCACAAAAAGAAACGTTTTTTGAGATTTTCAAAAACGACTTTTTTGGCGCTTTTTTGCCTCTCACAGATAAAAGAAAAAGCGTCTTTTATGACCGACTTTTTACTTTCTCTTACCTCTATATATATAGAGAGAGAAAGTATTGGATTCATGTCAAAAATTCGATGTCGAGATTTTGATGGATCTTCACGTTTTGAGGTCCCCTGAATCCAAAAAAGTGGTTTTCGCGACATGGTCTGTCTGTCTGTCTGTGTGTCTGTGAACAAAATATCTCAAGAACGGAAAGAGCTAGGAGGTTGAAATTTTATATTTAAGTTAGGCACCCCCCTGGGACGTGACACGAAGCTTTTGAACAAAATCGACCAAAGAGTACTAGTACTTTACTGATGCACTTTTTCAGTTTTTTTCGATTTTCTCTAAATTTGCTCCAACGATTTTTTTTTTAAATTCAAAAATCAATTATTTTTTAGATTCTCGATAAAATGTATATTCTCATTTTGTGATTGAAATCTTCTGAAGACCACTTTACTCTTGTACTCCATAGAAAAGATAGGGGAAATGGTTGCCATGGTTACAAAATATAAATATTTTCCCATACTTATAAATTTTACATCTTGGAAATCGAATGTATCGTACTGTCGAAAACTAAATACATGTCGACACAAAAAATCTGGTGTGACAAGCACAGTACACAACTTTCGATTACCAAGGGAGGTAAGAGAAAGTTGTGTGCTGTGCGCCAGTCACACCAGATTTTTTCAAATTTTTTACTTTCTCTTACCTATCTATATACTGGTATGTAATATAGTATATATATAGAGAGAGAAAGTATTGGTTTCATGTCGAAAATTCGATGTCGAGATTTTGATGGATATACACGTTTTGAAGTTGTCTAAGTCCAAAAAAGTAGTTTTTGCAACATGGTCTCTCTGTGTGTCTGGGTTCAATTTTAAGCATCAAGGAATTGAGCTAGGAGTTTGAAATTTTATATTTAAGTTAGCCACCTCCCTAGGGAGTGAAAATAAGCTTTTAACCAAAATCGACCAGAGTACTAGTACTTTACTGATGTATTTTTCACTTTTTCGATTTTCTCAAAATTTGCTCTAACGATTTTGATTAAAATTCATAAATCAATTATTTTTTAGATGCTCTTTCAAATGTATATTCTCATTTTGCTATTGAAATCTTCTGAAGACCACTTGAATGTACCGTGCTGTCGGAACTAATCATATCTCGACACAAAAAACCTGGTGTGACAAGCACAGAACACAACTTTCGATTACCGAAGGTAATGAAATTGAAAAATTGAAAATTTTTAACATTATTCATTATAGCGAAATATAGATCGTTCGTCTCTGACAAAGACACCCTCTTAAATAAAATAGTGGTTAAAATATATAAGTTTTAAAGCGGCGAGTGCCTTCCTCTTCGATGGACGTGGTTAGTTTCAATCAAAAAGAATTTCTCGTTAGAAAAGATATAAAGATAAAGTTTTATTGAAAATAATTAAATTTTTACTAGCTCACCTAGTGACTTTAAAATACTGTAAAGCCCGCCTCGATACTTGCTCTTTAGAATCCTAAATCAAGGTCAAATCAATATTTAATCCAATGACCAGAGAGGGAGAGAGTCCTATTAACCCAAGTATTAAACACCCTCCACCATGTTTGCCAAATGGATTATCTCCCTCATTATTAAAATCTCCTTTTTATGCATCCATTTGCAAATTATCAAACATTCAATTAGATTATATTTTTGTCTCAAAGGCTGATGACAATTACAATTTCTCCCCCTCATCAAATATCAGCGAAATTTGAAAGCCCCATTTTGATTAATTAAAGTAAATACCTGCCATAGAATCTAAAGCCTTTTATTGAGATTTAAAAATTATTAATTAACCAATTGGAAATTGGGTCAAACCCTTTTGACGATTATGTTACAGGTCTGAAATTCGATATCAAGAGTCTGTTGCTGGGACCAGTACATTCTCATTAGTATATAGATTAGTTTAATGAGCAAGGGCTTGGAGAGAAATAGATATAAGCCTAGTTAAATTGCTTGAAGGAGGAGGAATTAGAAATGGGAATTTAAATTTCTAATATGTCTTGATAGATGGCCAGGTTTACTAAATAAAGGAGATATTTGCTTAAATTTACCTATTTCTTTTAGCTCATCTAGTCTTTTTTTTTTTTTTTCTTTCTATATTTCAAAGCTATAATAATTTATGTATTTTGCTTTGATAAAGAATATCTGATTATTCGACTTTGACCAGTTTCTTTTATATTATTTTATTTTATTAAATATATATCTATGGGTAATCAATGGGCTAGCCAAGGAAAAATAAACAAAAATATAACGTCGACGTTTCGAGCACTAATCACGCTCTTCCTCGAAACAGTCTAAATTATTGACGATGCTGGACCGGTGAGTTAATAATATTGTTCAAGTTCTAACATGCTCCTTTACTCGGTCGGTTCTCTGTTTTTTTTTTTTTTTTTTTTTTTTTAAATAAATTTATTATAAGAGGTTTTTTTTTTTTTTGCTTATAAAAAAATTTTATAAATTGAAATATAAATATCTAACAAAGTTGTAAGTGTATTTAAAAAAAAAAAATAAAAATAGTTGTTGTAGGTTCCGGAGAAGACATAATTGTGCCGAAACAATGTAAATTAGCTTCCATATTAATAAAAAGTCTGGTGTGACTGGTCGCACAGCACACAACTTTCTCTTAACTTCGGTAATCGAAAGTTGTGTTCTGTGCTTATCACGCCAGATTTTTTTGTGTCGACATGTATTTAGTTCCCGCCAATATATTAGAATTCAAGATGTAAAATTTATGTGGGAAAATATTTATATTTTGTTACCATGGCAATCATTTCTCCTATCTTTCCTATGAAGTACAAGAGTAAGGTGTGCTTCAAACAATTTTGAGGGCAAAATGAGAATATACATTTGAAAGAGCATCTAAAAAATTAATTGATTTTTTGAATTTTAATCAAAATCGTTTTAGCAAATTTTGAGAAAATCGAAAAATTTTAGAAAACTGAAATAGTCATATCAGTGAAAGTACTAGTACTTTTTGGCCGGTTTTGATTAAAATCGGTCCGGAGGGAGGGGGGGGTGTCTAACTTAAATATAAAATTTTACCATCATAGCTCAATTCCCCTGACACCGAGACAGCAACAAAGCCCTGACTCAGTCAACATTCTGTTGATTAGAGTTTTACTTGTATTTATAAGAGGCATTGCTATTGAATTTGTGCACATTTCTATTAAAATATCAGAGCAATCCGTGGGAATGAATGAAGTGGAAGAGAGTTTCAACAAACAAGAGAGGGTTTTTTAATCAAAAACGTTTCGCCATGAATTTACTATGCCATCAGCCTACTTTTTTTGGCTGCAACTCACATTATTGGAAATTTGTCCTTAGCTTGTTTTATGATCTCCTGCCTCATTTGTTTCATTGGGTCTTTCTGCCAGCGAGTTGTGGTATAGTTATAATGCCTAAAAAGATTTTTCTGTCTCTATTACTGGAAAAATCTCCCCCAATCCTAATATTTCGGTCGAATTTGTAATTCTTTTGTGTTTTTTTTTTCAAACCCAAGAAAAAAAAAGACAAGCTAAATAAATAGAAATTACTATATTTTTCTTTTTAAGAAATTTTCTTTCTATAACTTATTTCTATCATCTCTCATTGAAATGGTAAATCTTTTAAAAAAAATAACTTGAGGGATCGATCGAGAAATTCCCTGCAATCCGTCTCTGAATTAGGTCGTCCTAAGAAAGGGGAGGACAAAAACGAGAGATCAGATGTTTTTTTTTTTTTTTTTTACTCTAGAGAGAGCGTTAAGAAAATGAAAGTATGTGAAGGCATGTAAGGGGGATGGTAGAGTGTCACTAAACAAATGTAGCCCGAGGAGACAAACGGCTCCCCATTAGACGTCAGTACAAAGATGGACGCTGCCGCAAAATCCCGCCGACGCCCAGTATCCGAGACAACTGATGAGAAAATCGATATAATGGAGCTGCGATGGCGCAGGCCGCGGTTCTTTTTGACGTGATATGTAAAAATGATTGATACCCGTTCATTTGTTACAAAGGGCCAACCAACCCTTATATATTAATATATATATATATATATATATATATATATATATACGTATATATAGCCAACGAATAAACGACTCAATAGCTAGCTGAAAGCGGCCTGCTTGCCTCACTTCTCTGACAGCCAACCATCGGCTATTATCCTTTTTTTATTGTTGTATTATATGCATTTTAATTCTTCAAATCAAAACGCTTTTTTTCGGTGTCTTTTCTTTAAGAAATAATACAATTACATTTTTACTTTCCTTTACCTTTACATAGGGCCGTAGACATACTTGACGGACCCCGGGACTACATAATAATACGCCCACCCCCTCACCCTATAGTTTGGAAAAGGCCTTTTTTCATGCCAACATGTTTTTCACAGTATTTGACACCATTTTTAACCTAGTTATACATAGTGAAAGATCTCAAAAACTGCACGCCATCTACCAAGCAAGATTAGAACTGCGTCACAATTCTAGACGCCTGGTAGGGGTGCAACCTCACAAGAGAGGTAAAAGGCGATTTAGCCGGCGTCCTAGGATAAGGGTAGTCCACCCGCCGCGAAAGCGTGAAGGTTCGACTCCAAGGGGTGCAATTTTGCCCAATCTTAAGCACAAACATATCTCGAAAAACTTGCTTTCTTAAACGATATATTGACTGGCTAATGAACAGTCTGAGCATTGATTGAAAAAATTCCATCCTTTTCAAACAAGGCTCTATCTAGTTAATAGTTTATAATATTTATTAAAATAAAAAAAAAAGTTATTTAAAAAATTTGTTAAAATTCCCCAAACAGTAATAATAATAATAATAATAATAATAATACCTAAACTGTTTTTACAAAATTGCTATCCTCTACTTGAGTGATTTTTAATTATAATTCTAAAATTTGATCTTAAACGGCCCGAGCCCACTCACGAAAAAATTTCAAGAAAATGATTTTTTTAATTGAAATTGTAACAATGAAAATTATTTTTTATTAGAATTTCAAAGTTGGCACACAGTCTTTTCGGCAACTTAGGCCATTTGAGACTTTAAACGATACTCGTATTTATATAATATATATTTATTTGGGTTTTTTTTTTTTTCTAAACACACACTTTTTTCTCATTCACACTCACAATTACACACACATTCACACAGTCTTTTCTGCAACTTAGGCCATTTAAGACTTTTGACGATAACCGTTATGAATATATATTATTTAGGGCCCAGGCATTCTTATTTAAGTCATTTGGTATCCAAATGGCTTAAATAAAATCATCGGACTGCCTGGGGTCCGAACCCGCGTCGTTTGGTATACGAGGTTAGCACGCCAACCCCTACTCCAAGCCCCTAGGCTTATTTGGGTTCCAGGCATTCTTATTTAAGCCATTTGGTATCCAAGTGGCTTAAATAAAATCATCGGACTGCACTGGGGTCCGAACCCGCGTCGTTTGGTATACGAGGTTAGCACGCTAACCTCTACGCCAAGCCCCGAGGGCACATTATTTATTAATTGTTAATACTCGTTATAAAATAAATAAAAATAAAGAGATGGATTTTGAGAAAGAACTGGTTAAATTTAAAAATCTTGAATTATTGTCAATTTTCGTTTTGTTTTTTCTTTAAAAATAATCCACTTCTCGTGGGTGGACCTGAGGAACGAGCGTGTGGAACGTCCCATTATTATTCACACAAACCACTATACAATAAATCCCTAAATTTCTCGGCAGAAAAAAAATTTAAAAAAATGCATTAGCCTCTGCAGATTCCTCTTCTGATTTTTTCTGCCTCTAGTTTAGGCCAGTGGGTCCAACCTTTTTGGGAAGCAAGGGAGCAATTAAAAATTGTCATGTTGCGGACGCAACAATTTGAAGTAACATCATACATGTTTATTAGTAAAGTATTTTTTAATTCTTAATTATTTTAATTTATTGGGAATTGTGGGCGCAAAATAAATCGCTTACAGACGCGCTAGCGGGATTGGCCACCCCTGGATTGGAAAATCCCCAGAGCCGATAAATTTTTCACAAAGTCTTGAATTTATTTTCCTCGATCCTCAAGACGTGCTCTATTAAAAATGAAAAAAGCAAGAAAATCAAAGTAACATTTCGTTTTGTTCTGTACGTAATAATCCAACAAATTTTGGCAGCTTTTTCATTAATCTTTGGTTAATGGAGAAAGTTAAAAAATTTATCAAAATGCCATTAAAATTCATTTTTGCAGCAATATGAATTTGTAAATATAAAAATTTTATAAGTATCCAGGTAAATATAATCCTTAATTTTTATTAGCATTCGTAATTTTCTCTCAAAATGTATTCTTTATTAAAGATTAAATTTATGAACTTTTTTTTAAGTTGTCCTAAAATATATTTGCAATGAAGTGAAGCGACTTTTTATTAAATTTTATTGGAAAATAGAAGGAGATAAGTTTTATAAAAGGGAAGAAAAAGAAATCGATTTTCATAATGCATACAAGACAACCTACTCTATATGCATAAAAGAGAATAGAGATGCCGAGTTAATATTTATTTAAAATTTTTTTTGCTTTCAAAAAAAAAATTTCTTTTATAGACCAGGCGCTGGAGGTAGTTGAGTATGCAAAATTTGAGGACCGAATTCTGACAATGGATTTGGGCCAAGAATAGCTCCCAGAACAAGGATCCGGATCTTGCTATTACCTCTTTTAGTCCAATTCTTTTTTACCCCCACCCCATAGGAAATCAATGGAGTGCATGCTAAGATGATGTGAAGATTTGCAAATTATGGTCAAATTCGAGTACTTAAAAACTCAAACAATGAAAAAAACTGTCTTGTCAGCAACTGAGGGATCCTCTAGAGTCCCCTGAGAAGTACTATCTTGCCACCAGCTGTGGTGGTCCCCTAACCCCTTCATCTCTTTTCTCTCTCTTTGTTATAAATTTAAATATACGGCTAACAATCTCATGCCAAATTGTGGGGACCGGCAATTATGTTCATAATCCACTAGCTGGTATCCCAATCAATGAAAAATACTATCTTGCCGCCAGCTGCGGTGGTCCTCTCTAACCCCTTCACCTCT
>JAKCPI010029567.1:0-10233 GCA_023213315.1 Euborellia annulipes | reverse complement strand
ATGAAAAAATTTTCCTGTTCATTTATAGAGAGGTCTTCTTATTGCATATAAGATTTTATTTCAAAATTCCAACGGGAAGTTGCTTAAATAGAGCGTGACAGACAGACGGACAGACATTTTGGCCGATTTTGTTCAAAAGATTATTTTGATTGACCGGAAGGGTATCTAACTTAAATATAAAATTTCAAATCGATAGCTCAATTGCCTTCATACTTAATAACGTTACACACAAACAGACCAATATGCGGGACCCACTTTTTTGGACCCAGGGTACCTCTTAACAGGAAATTCTATCAAAATCTCGACATCATATTTTTGACACGATCGCATTACTTTCTCTTTTATATAAAGTAAAAATATCATACTTATTTATTCAAATATTATAAGGCAGAATTCGAAACAAGAAAAGAATCTTTAAAATTTTCTTCTTTTAATCACTAAATAAAATAAATAAAATAAATAAATTGATTTGTTTACCGACTTAGGTATAAAAAGGTGATTATTTATTATTATTTGTGCCCGCAGCATTAGGGCACTTACAATGTATTGGTGTACAACTTTTTCAGATGATCATCATTCTTAATATTCAATAATATTTCTAAACTATTTACATTAATTTTATTGATTTTATCCAAATATTTTTTCCTTAAATCAAGGCACATAGGACATTCATAAAAAAAAGGTGATACAAATTTTCCTCCAGAAACATATTAAAAATTGAGCAGATCTCATTCTGGTCAACAATATAGCCAGTACCCTTAACCCACACTCTGAGACGGTCCCCAATAGCCAATCTTAGCTGAGCAGCAATCCTTATAAAGTTCAATGGGACGTGAACGTCGTTGTTGTAATTAAATTTTTGTAATATTCATTAAATCCTGATTCTCTCACTTTTGTTTGATCCCTTACGAGAAGTTGACTCTCCAGATTTTCTAATATTGTGGGTATATGGTTTCTGGGCTTCTCGACCAAATTTCCAACTTCCCTGCAAGCCGAAGTAGATCTTTAAGTTGGGCTACCCAGTTTCATTCTATTTTGTTGTTTTGCAGTGAGTCGGTTCTTAAAAGCTCTTCGAAGCACTGTCTAGGGAGCCGCGATCTCTCCATTTTTAGTCCGCCAGTAGAACATTTTCCTGGCTACAGCTATGAGGATGGGGTTTCTTCCGATTTCCATTCTGATGATGTGCATATTTTTTTTATAAATTATACATTTATTACTTCGAGTCCGTCTACATATCGGCATGTCCATACTTCCGAAGCATATTTAAGGGTCGCTTTTTAATTTCGCTTCCCAAGATGAGTAGCGAGTTTTGGCTAGGGTTTCATATACTTTCCCTGTTCTAGCCTTGGATATTGAGTGGACTCTTTTAATCACTATAAGGTTACGTCAAGACAATTTCTTTCCCCACATATTTTTTGTTAATAATAAAATTTCCCTTCATTTCGTTTTCGTGTTATCATCCAAAATGTATTTTAGATAAAATTGATGTGTTCCTCTAGACATAATGATTTCCCAATGACTATTATAAAATTAGCAAATTTATCTTTGATCAATCAACCCTCCTCGGTGATCGATCACAAAGCAGGGCCTTTATTAGTGAGAAAATAAGGAGCCCTCTCTCTGCTTGTTCTATACTATTTCTTATCGGACAATTTGCGAGGGGGCAAAACAAAAGGAGGCTATAACTCGCCAGGGGGAGACAGACAGACAGGCAGGGACGTTAAGAGCCTTGTGCAATCCAATTAGTTGTAGGGAGAACAGGTGAGGGAGGTGTCGTTTATGACCCAGGGTTCGTTAGGGCGAGTTCTCTTTACTGTTACATCACCCCTTTCTCGATCGGCTACTACCTAAATATATATTAAAGGGGGGGGTGATATTTGTTTATAAACAGTACGAGAGTTTGTGAATTGTTTTTAACAACAACAATTGTGCTGATTGATTAAACGGATTAATGGATTGAAATTTTAACAAAATAACAAACACTTAATGTGCACTTATGACGTCATGTCTAGCGAGCAAGTTTGTTTTTAAAACTTGTGATTTTTTGTTACGCCCCCTTGTTATTTTACTCATCAATATTTTGCTTTGTAAAAATTTGATATTTATTTAATTTTTGTATCGTTTTGTACTCATGGTCAAACAAAAGGCCAAAAAAAAAAAATAAAAAAATAATAATTTTTACTTTCCCTCACTTTTATATGTATTAAATATATGAAAAAGAAAATATTGGATTCATGTCAAAAATTTGATTGTCGAGATTTTGATGGTCCTCTGAGTCCAAAAAAGCGAGTCCCGTGTGTGTCTGTCTGTCTGTGAACAAAATATCTCAAAAACGAAAAGAGCTAGGAGGTTGAAATTTTATATTTAACTTAAGTACCCGCCTGGCACGTAATAGGAAGCTTTTGAACAAAATCGATCAAAGAATACTAGTACTTTACTGATGCAAATTTTCATTTTTTTTTTTTTGATTTTCTCAAAATTTGATCAAAAGATATTTGATTAAAATTCAAAAATCAATTATTTTTTATATGCTCTTTAAAATGTATATTCTCATTTTGCTTTTGAAATCTTTTAAAGCACACTTTACTATTGTATTAATACTTTATAGGAAAGAGGAGAAATGGTTGAAATGGTAACAGAATATACATTTTTTCCCATAAATTTCTATTCTATAGTATCAGCAAAAACTAAATTAGCGCCAACATAAAAAATCTGGTGTGATAAGCACAGAAGCACTTTCAAATACAGACACATCAGATTTTTTGAGTAGGTCTATATATAATATATTTCTTAATGACCCAGGATAGGTATATTTATTTGTAAAGAGCCTTGATCATAGACAACCAAAACGCTTAGTTGTAGAGTGTGTTGTAGCTTTTCTCTTCCATTTTATTAAAACCAACCTGCTTCGCCTTTTCCCTTCAGTTGCATTAAAAAAAAATTTATTTTTTGACGTGACAACGTCTTACAAATCATGTGTCTATAGTGGTAGGTTAGGGGGGCATGCACGAAAAAGTTTATCGGCTTGAATAACTCCTCTGTCTTAAGAGGTATAATTAAGGGGAATATACGGTTAGAAAGAATGAGTTTTCAGCTAAAGATTTCACCATTTATTTTTTTAGAAATATTGGTTTGGTTGACTTGTGGTTCAGACTATACCTAATCTAATTTTAGTTCTTGAGATATCTTGTTCATAGACAAAGAGACCCACTTTTTTGGACTTAGCGGACCTCAAAATGGGACATCATATTTTTGACATGAATACTTTCTCTCTCTCTGTGAGTATTAATCGAAAAGTACCAACTAACCCTCTGTTTATCTTAAAGTCTCCCTTAACAGACTCCTTAAACGATATTCCTATCATTTAATTTCCTTTAAAAAAAAAAAAAATAAGTGCTCTTTTTTCATCACATCATTTAATTTTTTGATCTCTTGATAATTTGCTAATAATATTCTTTTTTTTTTTGTCTTCTTAAAAAGTGACTTTCATTATATACTATCATTTTAATAATGAAAAGTTTAACTCTTTTTATGTCTGACAATTTAAGTATCTATAAATTTTATCTCAAGTATAAAAGATTTTAATATAATATACAAAAAAAGAAAAAAGAGGGTCGTCACGTAAGCAAAATCCTCCCTAGGGTTTTTTTATATTCACATTTTGATTTCATTCATTTCCGGGTTAACTTGCGCACACTCATTAAGCGTTTCTGTATCAATTTCCTGTAGAAGGGCAATCCATCCATCGATTAAGTCAAAAGTAGTATGTGATGCCATTTCCATTTTTCTTCATCTCTTCACAACCCCTTTATTGCCTTGGGGGAGGATGGAGAGAGCAACAAGCAGGACCAAACTCCCTCCTCCTCCCCCCCCCCATCCAAGGAAATTGTACACATCTGTTGGAAATATTTTTTCTTTTTATAATCAAATCATTTAAGATTGCACACGCACAGTGTATACTATAAAAACCCCCTTAATGGTTCAAAAAGCTTTAAGATTTATGTGGGTTTAATTTAAATAAGGCGATATATTTTAGCCTTATAAAAATATGAATAATGGATTTCTCAATGTATGCATATTTTAATTTGTTTTTGTTTTTTTGTTTTTTTTTACTAAGAAGTAGTTTTTTGAGCAAAAATGTTATTTAAAAAACAATATGTTTTTTTTTTTGTTTTAAGAATAAAAATTCGATATTTAAATTTTTTTTTTGTGTAAAATAATATAAAAGAGGAAAATGCAGTCAAGTGTAAATTAAAAAATCTGGTGGGAAAGATCGCACAGCACACAACTTTCTCTTTGTGCTTGTCATACCAGAAATATAAAAAAAATATTAAAATTTTATTAAATGAAGTATAGAATAAAGTGTGCTTCAAACATTGTTGAGCACAAAATGAGAATTTTAAAGAGTTTATAAAAAAAATAATTGATTTATGAATTTTAATCAAAATCATTAGAGATTTAAAAATCGAAAAAAAAAACTGAAAAAGTACATCAGTAAAGTACTAGTACTTTTTGGTCGATTGTGTTCAAAATCTTATTTGCACGCCTCCGGGAGGTGTTTAATTTAAATATAAAATTTCAACCTCGTAGCTCAATTGTATCGAGCTTTAAATCGAACACACACTGAGACCATTTTTTTTGGACTCAGGGAACCTCAAAACGTCCATCAAAATCTCGACATCAAATTTTTGACATGAATCCAATACTTTCTCTCTCTATATATATGTATATAGGTAAGAGAAAGTAAAAAAATAGATTTTTTTTCCACTTACAGACGTTTCGTAAACCATTTCTTTAAAATTTACGTTAGATTATTGGTCTCTTTATTGTATTTCATGTAAATAAGTATTGGCAAATGCAGCATTCAAGAACACCTGGTTAAACGATCTTTTTTTTTTATTCTCTATTCAACTTAAAGATATTTGATCTTAGTGGAAGTTGTTGGTTGATTTAATAGGAGCGGCACACAGACACACACACATAGTCCGGAAATCAAGAGAGAAAGAAAAAAAACGGTTCATTCAGATCATATCGTATATCATGCTTAATATAAAGAATTGCTCCATAAATACACGTAAAGTGAATTTAAGCTAAGCATTACTTGATTGACCCATTGAATTGTCACCGGCCATTTGTAGAGTATTATTTTCAAACAGGATTAGGTCTTTTTATTTATAACTATCCTAATACGGTGGAAGGGGACTTTTTTTTGTATATGAAGCAAAAGAAAACAGAAAATTTAATTTCTTATCTTCTCTTGATTATTAACATTAGCTGTGTTAGTAAAATTACTAATGAGACTCCATTTCTCTCTTTAGAAAGTATTGGATTCATGTCGTAAATTCGATGTCAAAATTTTAATACAAATACACGTTTTGAGTCCAAAAAAGTGGGTCTGCCTTTGTTCAAAATAAAGTATGAAAGAAATGAGCTATGAGGTGGAAATTTTATATTTAAGTTAAACACCCTCATGAGGAGTGAAAATAAAATCGTCCAAAGAATACTAATATTTTACTGATATACTTTTTCAGTTTTTTTTTTATTTTCTCAATTTTTTTTTACTTTCTATATCAAAAATAAGCTTTAAAATAAAATAGGAATACTAATACTTTACTGATATACTTTTTCAGTTTTTTTTTTTTCCTTTTCACAAAATTTACTCTTTAACGTTTTTGATCGAAATTCCCTTTACTCTTGTACTTCATAGGAATGGCAGGGGAGAGAGTTAAGAAAATATCAATATTTCTAGCCGCGTCGCCCGCCTTCGGCGGCCTTCGTGCCTAGCCGGGGGCTTCGCCCCCTTCTTCTTAATTATGAAAAGAAAATTATTATTATTCCATTCCAATTCATTGCCTGCTTCCTGCTTGAGGATTTGTTTACATTCATGGAATACACAAATGAAAAGAATACATAAATATTTCTCTATACATTTCCTATGGGAGAAATCGTAAGTTTAAGAATTAATAACTCAAAAAGTTATAGGAATTTCGGGATGAAAATAATCCCTAGAAGGCTCTCTTTATCCATATAAAATTTCATTTCAAAATTTCAAAGAGAAGTTGCCTAAATAGAGTGTGACCGACGGACGGACGGACAGACAGACAGACAGACGGACATTATCGCATTATATATATAGATTATTACGAGTATTTCGGGGTTTAGGCAGCTTTCGCTATTCTCGCTTCATTAACACGTGGAGAAGGCTAGTTTGTCTTAAACAAAATGAATAAATAGTGGTTATATGCAAAAAATACAAAATTAAATAAATAACTAAATTTAAAATTTAACAATAATTATAGATAACAATAGTTGAATGATCTAGAACGTGAATGATGGACAGATTAAATTATATACAATATAAATTAGAAAAAAAATGGTGTGACAAGCACAGAACAGGACTTTCAATTACCGAAAGATTTGATTCTTTATAAATACTGATAATTGCACATTTATTTGTTCAATCTAGATGACCAGCCAGTTTGTTTTCACCTGTCGTTGACAGATCGTGTAAAATAATTCCCAGGGTCAGATGAGCAATAGGGCGGGGGGGGGGGGGGGCGGAGGAGACACCCCATTGCGGCCTCGAATGTCACGGGCAGAACATTTAATTTCTCTCAGCTGATGTATTTGGATATACAGTTGCCTAAGTGCACACTTTGAAAAGATCCACCCCCCCCCCCCCCCCCCGCGCCATTTCAATTAAACCGGATGCTAATGAGCGTTGGCTGGACTTCTTTTTACGGCCTTTGAATGGACATGCAAAAAAAAAAATCCTATCAAATTTCAATGCGAGTGAAAAGAAAGAAAAAAATTTTTTTTTTTTAATATTCCATGTTTTTTATACTCTGATATAGATATTGTATTCTAATAAATTCATTATTCTCTCATCTATTGGTTTGTAGATGAAATATTCTCTCTCATTTGACAAGCAAATGAGCTGTCAGTATTAAAAGCAGCGCGGTGAGGGAATGAATAGAAATTAATTCTAGAATTTAGAAAAAAAAAAAAAGCTTTAGTCAAAAGTGTGTAAGGTGATTTTTTTTTATAAAACAAACCCCTTTATGTTGTAAACAGATCGTTTTTGATTGAAAAAAAAAAAAAAAAACGCGTGCGTTATGATAAATCCCTCGACATAAAGGATCAGGATTGAAATATTATAATGGGAATTGAGAGTGGCTGGTTGGGTTTTGTACACAAACTTTAAAGGGCTTTTAGAAAAGTTGTTGATAAACTAGAGAAAACTTCACAATTCTTGGAAGTTGAAATAACGGCGGGGGGGGAGGGGTTAAAATATATATATCCTGATCAAAAAAAAAAAAAAAAAAACTCTAAATAACAAACTTCCTCTAATCTTTCAATTAATTAGTTTCTGTACAGTAAAAACAATTGATAAATTGACAAGAGGAAAGGAGATGTCGTAAGATTCAATAAGGGATATTAAAAACGAAAAGTTTGTAAACGCACCCTAGTCAAAAAGTGGCTCAAGTTTTTTTACTTTTGCTTACTTATAGCAGGTATATATATATAAAAGAGAAAGCATGTCAAAAAATTGTATGTCGAGATTTTGTTAGGTCCCATGAGTCCAAAAAAGTGGGTCTCGCAAAATGATCTTAAAGAAATAAGGAAATGGCTACTAGGTTGAAATTTTATATTTAACTTAGGCACAAAAATAAGCTTTTAAACAAAATCGGTCAAAGAGTAGCCTACTAGTACTTTACTGATGTACTTTTTCAGTTTTTTTTTTTATTTTCTCAAAATTCGTTTCAACTATTTTGATTAAAATTCATAAAACAATTATTTTTTTAAAATGTATATTCTCATTTTGTCCTTGAAATTGTTTGATGTACACTTTACTCGTGTACTTCATAGAAAAGAAGCCATAGTAACAAACTATAAATATTTTTCATATTTATAAATTTTACACTAATGTAGGACTTAATGTCTTAATATATGTAGAACCAAAAATCTGGTGTGACAAGCACAGAACACATCTTTTTCTATCTTCGGTAATTGATAGTTGTGTGAATGCTTGTCACAATAGATTTTTTTATCGACATATCGCTCATTTCCTGCAAGAGTGTCATAACTCAAAATTTATATTTTTTTCATGAGATCAAAAAAAAAAAATAAAATAAAATTTTATATAGAAATTTAATAGAAATATATTCAGGATGTGAGCAAATTGGGTCATTTTATTAAGTTAAGTTAGAAAATGACTAAAGTATTAACAGGTTGTTCTTACTTTCTTATTATATAGAGATTCGAATTAAATTTAGTAGCAATAATAATTAATTCTTTATTTTCGAAAATATCATTGGTACACCTTACATAAAAGCTTCTTTTTAACTGAAATGTTACAATTGTGAAAGAAGTTTTAAGAAAATTTGCGACTCAAAAAACTCAGATATTTTGCGGCGAGTATGTAAAGCTCAGATATGCCACTCAGCCAGATAATAAAGCATTTTTTTTTCTTATCTTCACAGTACTAATAACTCAATAATGTCAATTTTTGAATTATGACGATATTACAGCAAATAAGCGATATATTTACTTCCCTATAGTATGTTATATTAAATATAGAATTTCAACTTCCTAGCTCATTTCGTTCTTGAGATATTTTGTTCTCAATTGGACAGATAGAAAGACCATTTTGCGGGACCCATATTATTTGGACTCCGATGACCTCTCGACATCGAATTTTTGACATGAGTCCAAATACTTTCTATTTATATTTGTCTTTATATTAAGTCTATAAGCCTTTATATTTGTATTTAAGCCTATAAGTAAAATAAAGTCAAAATAGCGCATCCGTCCTCAAATTCTTTATTATCACCTAATCGTGAACCCACCCTCAAATTACGTTATCCAATCTCTACTTAAACATCATTAAAAAATTGAAATTTATTGTAAGTTTATCTTCAACATTAAAATTTATTAATAAAAAATGTAATATATATATTTTTAATGCGCCCATAGAATGATGGACCATCTGTTTTTTTTATTATTATTATAATTATATCATTTTATGTCTAGTAATTTGAAAGAAACGAAGGGTTGGAGTTCTTTTTGTTTGCTTTTTCTTTCAACATCTTAGAATTCATTTAATTAAAATATTTTAATTAAATTTGATTAATGACGTCATCACTTTTATTATTTAAAATAATCTCATTCATTCAGCCAGTATTGATATTCAAATTATTTTCTTAAATAGGCTATAAAAAAAATAGAGTTATAAAATTGAAAAGATTTTTAAAGAATAAAAGCATTCTTTTGAGAAATGATAGGTCTATTTCTAGTTAGAGCCCTCATCAAAAATTTCTGAGGTGGTTCAAAAAAAAAAAAAAAAAAAAAGGGGCGATTTGTCAGAAGTTCTTTTGTTGTTGTTGAAAACTGCCCATGGGTCACTTCTCGCTTCATGGTGAGTGTTAGTCAAATGATTAGTAGTTGTCTCCAAGGCGTGACGCCGAATAACTGAACTGCCCTCATCATCTGTCTGTCCGTCTTTTTTTTGTCCGTCTTTAAGAATACCAAACATTTTTTTCTTTTCTTTTCAAATAGAAAAAAAAATTCTACCATTTAATGTTTCTTAAATATCCTTTAAATTTTGTTTTGTTTACTGGGAGGTAGGGTATATTCTTATTAAACACCCTCGATAAATGCATTATTTTCTCTTTATATAGTAACATTTATAAGAGAAAGGGAAAAACCTGGTGTGAATTGCAGAATAGCACACTACTTTAACTTTGCTAATTGAAATTGTTGTGTTCTGTGCTTGTCACACACCAGAATTTTTGTATTGACATTTATTTAGTCTCTGCCGATATATTAGAATTCAATTTATAAACATGAGAATCTATATTTATATAATAGCGGAGTGTCCGTCTGTCATGCTCTATTTGACTAACTTCCCGTTGGAATTTTGAAACTCTCCCTCTAAATCTTATGGAGGACGTTATGAAAAATACTCCGACTCCGAAATTCTTATAACTATTTGAGTTATTAATTTTCAGTAAGTATTTAAGTTACGATTTCTCCCATAGAAAATGTATATAGAAATATTTATGTATTTTTTGTATTTATGTATTCTATGAATGTAAACATATCCTCCAGCAAGTACTGGATTACTCGGGATCCGAAATTCTTATAACTTTTTGAGTTATTAATTCCTAAAGTTACTATTTCTCCCTTAGAAAATGTATAAAGAAATATTTATGTATTCTTTGTATTTATTTT